>BEXV01001572.1:20537-42775 GCA_003118195.1 Hemicentrotus pulcherrimus
GTACTTCTCACCTTCTTGGCGTCAACCTTGTCCTCACCATCGACTACAAACTTGTAGCTGTAGTCTCCTGCTAGGAGGTCCATTTTCACACTGAAGCAGCCATCACTGTAATTGTGTACATTAGGGGATCAATGGGGGTGAAGGGGTTATAAAGTATTCATCAAAGAGTCTTGGAACAAGACCAAGGTGGGAGATGAGAGAAGTGACTAATGCTGCCGCATATAGGGAGGGCACTTTGCTTATTTTGTCCATACAATCAATTGACAAAATATATAAGAATGCAGGATCTTTGAACATTCTTGATAAACATGTGTTTTATTGCAAGATTTCTGGAACTTGGAAGAAAACAAAAAGCTGCTACTTCTTTTTTGAATGCATGCCATTTAAGACAGTGCCACTCCCCCTCGCAGCTAGCATCACCCTATCTTCTCATCTTCACGTTTGCTTCTATCACTTCATGCTCATTGCTTCCATTACATTCATCAAGTTACCGTCCACCATCATCACCTCCACCACTGACTGACAGTGGAACATGGCAGAAATGTTGTGGAATAAAGAATCCTTCCCATGAATGATAAACTCTGCAGACGAGCATGAAATGATGTCACAAGCTACCCTTCATCAACCAAAACAAAAAATCACAGAACTGATCGCATGATGTTACCTGTTTCATACTGGCCTTCCACTCCCCATCTACGATAAACTTGTACGTCCATTCCCCGGGGGCCAGGGACAGCGTTTGTGCAAACGTGCCTTCCTCACTACCTCATTGAATGAGGAGATGAAGTAGTAGTAGTAGGAGAAGACGAAGTAGTAGTGAGGTAGAGTGGGTGGGATATTAGTAAGATGTAAACAGAGACATTGAGTTGTTTTGCACATTCAGATTGTGAGTCATATTAATTTGCATTAGAGGATTGGTAGGGGCATATGGGGGGAATGATTTTGGCAGTTGGGGGCAATACAAAACGTGAGCAGTTTTGTGAAAGTATTTTTTTAAAGGAAAAAGAGAGCAATTTTATGTGATGAACAAAGTAGTTTCACAGGGTGTTTTGAAGATCAGGGGCCATTTTTAATAATGCGTAGGCGATTTTTTTTTTTTTTTAAATGATAGGCAAATCAAAGGATTTCACAAGTAGCAGTATGAACAAGTTGTATTCATATTATTCACAACATTATTTTTGGATCAAAAATGCATTTATTTGTATACAATCATATAAATTTACCAAAAGAAATCCCACCAAAAATATAAAATGCAGTAATTTCAAGCATGATAATAGAATAACGAATGAAGTGGTGAATTATAGCGAATACGAATGGCAACAGTTTTGTTTTCAATGTGAACATGAAAATCAAAGATTAATATTTGACGAAGAACAAAAGAAGGAGATACAGAGATATTAAGTATGATTAGGGAAGTATTATAAGGAAAGAGGTTAAAGAAGATATGAGGAAAGATAAAAAGGCAAAAACAGGGAACAAATGAGACTCAAAGACACCAATAACATTTTATGGATTCACTATTCTAGGGTGAAAGTAACAGAAACATGCAGCATGCATTAATAGATTGAACATATTTGAAATGATAACTCTTTAATAATACAGCTGTACCAAATAATTCAAAATCTTGCAAATTCAGTGTTTTTTTGTAAAGGAGGGGCGAGTCGTATGTTCCCAATGTACATGCTAAAAATGTGAATGAGTGTTAGGTGAAAGTGGACAGGCTCTCATTCGGCATGTGTCTACAGACTTTCAAAATAGAATTTCCTTTTTTTACCTTTATGGGTCTAATGGATTATGGATTATTTTCAGGTAAGTGTGGAAATCCTCATATGCCAAATATAATGTCAACAGCAATGGAAAATTGACCCGTCACCTAATGTAGATTTTCCCAGGTACGCTCGGTGCCTCGGTCATGCAAAAACCGTTTCTGTATGATGTTACCATTCAAGGTCACATGACGCAATGCATTATTGCATGCGCAGCACCTGAACAATTCGAAAATCCACTATCCATAAATCTTATGGACCCAATGAATGCTGTTTGTTTATTGTGCTTCTGTAGAAACAGAGTCGTCACATTTGGATAAGGTCGAACTGTTGAATTTTGGGTAGACAATTCCGTTAATTTGAAGTTTACAGTAGAAAAATGCTGATTCCTTGAACCTTGACTATAATGAATTGATACTAGTAATGAATTGAATAGTTTACTAATCTGGGAGATGTCCAGGGGTAATCTTTCTCAGGGGTAGTTTTCCTGGGGTGATGGTCCAAATATATACTGGGATGACTGCAGCTACATTAACAGTTAGTGGCAGGGGTGGGATGAATTTTGCACACAGACTTAGAGAAAATACCTATTCTTTATACACTCATGCACATCGTACCACACTAAATCAAAAAAAAATCATTAAATATAACTGTCTTAATCAATATTAATGTTTTGCATTTCAATTCCCTGTTCTTTTTAAAACAGTGACATAAGAGGGAACCGTCAGATGAACAAAATGTGCTTTCAAATTGGACATTCCAGACAACAAAAACAATTTGTTTTAAATGATAATTTTGTTCGTTGAGAGCCATTATGGCCTTCACTATGTGTTGAATCGATAATTTGTTAATGCCCTTTCAGATAATATATTCATTAATATATGTGGAATCAACCTTATGAGAATATTGTAAACAAAAAGGAGTACTCACACTTGTGTAAGTTGTACCCTTTCTTTCCAGTCATTGAAGCTACCGGTGACAAAGACCTCTTCTCCACCCTCCTCCCAGCGGAACTCAATGGACGACTTCTTCTCCTCACTGGGTTGGTCTCCAGATGGTCCATCTAGGTAGTCAAGGACAAGATATTGTGAAGTATTTAGTGTTAGACCTCTTGTGAGGAGTTTTCAGACTTTTTGGGGGTACTTAAGCCAAATGTTCACTTGGTTTTATGAATGACTTTGTTCTAATATTTGAAAAGAACCGATATAAAAAGATCACCACTGTGTGGGCTAAGGAGTTTATGCTGAACATACAGTTAGTACCTACAATATCCTGATCAAAATGCATGAGAATTGAATTCCTGATTGGACATTCACTTTGGTAATTGATTAACTTTTTTTTTTCTCAGAAAGAGGGTCACAAATTTCAGGGTTCCATAGAAAAAATCATAGAGATATTCAAAAGTAAAATAAAAATAACAAGAAATGGGTGGCAGCAGGTATCTTCAAGGTGGAGAATAGGTCACCACAAGGTCAAGGTCAAATACATGAATGAAATGAACAGAGATGATCAGTTAAAATCACGCAAAATATTGATATGTCCCGGCATCATAATACACTATGCATTAAAGGGATCATGTAACAATGTTAAATCTGAGATACACGGCCCTACGTGTTATCAGTGTCTGTGATATGGTGTAATATTGAAGCCCTAAAAAAATTGCGCTTCAAAATGATCAAGAAGTGCCTAAAAAAGGAAAAATCTTTGAGTGACCGGTTTTACCATACTCGTTTTCCCCAATAGACTGTAGTGTTATGAAAACCATCAGGCGAACGGTTTTCAAAATGTGTAATTCCAATCATAAATATCTTGATAATTAGGCAGGCGATTGGCTTGTGAAAGTCATGGGGTTCCTGACTGACCTAAAGGTTTATAATTATCATTGTATCATGAGATAAATCCAGAATTTTGTTTCAGAATCTGAGACAAAGTTACCGGATCCCTTTAAAGATTGTAAACTCTTATCAATCCAACTCTCTTGGTCTCTCTTTCCAAGTCTCACTTGTAACTGCTGCTACTGCTGTGACAGGACTCTCATCTGCCTCTTTGGCTTCGGCTGCAGTCTCCTTGCTGGGTTCACTGGGTTCCTCTGGAGCGGGGGTCTCTGCTGGCTGATCAGCCTCAGGGGCGGGGGCCTCACTGGCGGGGGCAGCATCTCCGTTGACCTCTGGCTCGCTGGTCTCCAAGCTCGCTGCTGGCTCTTCTGGAGCTGTCTCATTTTTTGCTGGCTCAAGCTCTGCTGCAGGCTGTAGAGAGGGGATAATGGAAGTAAATGAACAAAACAGTTGCAAAGGAAAATATTTTTACAAAGTATAAACTTTTACGATATCCCATAATTGGTCCTTATTTTCCCAACGTGGTAGCTCATTTGCTTTGAAATGATTCGATAAAAAAACAGACTTTTTGCAATTCAAATAATTTCATGGCTTTTTAATAAATTTAGGAATGGCCTAATAACAATAAAAATAAACTAAAACATAAATAAGATGACAATCTTTCTATTCCATTCCTTTTCATAATTTATTCTGAAGCTGTTAAATGCCTGCCTAGAGTAATGTATGTCAACGTATTATACAGAAGACTCAGGTTTCTGGTAACAAACTTCCTGTGGAAAAATGCTCAAGGATTATCACAAATCTGGTGTATATGTGTATCTGTGGCATTCATCAAATTTCTAAGAATTGATGAAGGAATTTTTCCTCTAAAAATAACGAAAAGCATAATTCACATGGTATATTCTTTGGTAGAGAAGCCTCTAAAACTATCAGAAGCAAACGAACAGCAAAATAAATCAAACAAAAACTTAACCTCAACTGGTGCTACATCTGGTGTTTCTGCTGGTGTTTCTGCCGGTGTTTCTGCTGGTGTTTCTGCTGGTGTTTCTGCCGGTGTTTCTGCCGGTGTTTCTGCTGGTGTTTCTGCTGGTGTTTCAGCCGGTGTTTCAGCCGGTGTTTCTGCAGGTACTTCTGCTGGTGTTTCTACTGGTGTCTGTGGTAAAATCAACAAGTTTGATTATTCTAAATTTGCCAAACTCCTTTGAAAGATATGCAATGATGCTATATATGTTTTGTTTTGTGTATGATGATGCTGTATATGTTGTTCAGATACATTTCACAGGACAAATTTAATAGACAAATTTTTAATCACAGTGCCCGTTCATCTTGAAACAGATTTATTTTTGATGAAATGTATTTTCACAACTCTGTTTTGATCCAATTTCTAATTTCAAGAAAGCATAAGCTCCTCTTTGTCAAAAAGCATTAACATAATGGTATCCAATATCAGACTAAGTGCTATTCAAACTACCAGCAGAAATATTTTAATAAAAACATTTGAATAAGTGCAAAATGAATCTGCAGCTGCCAAAATGTTTCTTTGTTTGTTTGTTTGTTTGAGTCATATAAATATAAATACAGTACACATTAAGTAATGTTGACGACTTGAATTTGTACTAGATGGTACTGTTCAGTTCTCTTCTACAATATACATTGCTATCTAAATATTTGTTTCATACTAGATACAGGGAACAGACTGCCACACTCTAGATTACAAAATAGAGACACATATTGTAATGTACATAACAAAGAAAGTCTAATATCTCTGTGACCTTGTAATTTCATACAACATGTATTACCATATAATGCTAAGTGAGTGGTACAAATATCTGTGATCACTATTCTTTTTTACGTCTGTATAACAATAACCATTCAAATCATCAAGGAAACAAGGCTATGAAGTTAAAAATGTAACATTCACTCCACTGTAAGTATCGGTTTCATTAGGTCAAATATTATCAACTTGTGAGCATTGTAGATGATTGCATCAGAATAGTTTGAGTTTACAGAATTGTATAATCTATAAAAAAAAAAAAAAATAGCCAGGTCAGTACTCGGATACTGTTGTTGTTTAGAAACTTTCAAATGCGCTCTTTAGACGATAGTTGGCTTGAATCCTGGATATATTCCTACATCCCCTTTCACTTTTGCCATAGATTTTGCTTACTTTTTCTGTTTTATTTCTTCTCTTCCTCCTTGTCACTTCTATGTTGCCCTTTCTTTCTTGCTCTCTCCTTATTAGCTAGCCCTAATCCCTACATATAATTTAATGCTATGTGGGGTACAGAGGAAAATGACCTTGAATTTTAACACTTGTCCAATCAAAGCAGGATCCAAAGGTTTTTCGAAATATCCTTGAAATGAGATATAGCCTATTGAAAAGCTAGTGACTAGTCTTGAAGGAATTGTTTTACCCTCACCAATATCCCTCCTCCCTTCCACATTAATTTTCCCCCTCACTCCCCCTATTGCCCCCTTCTTCAAGATTCCTTGCATAGTTAATCACCCTTATACTCTCTTTTCATTCAGTTGTGGCATGCTACCATAAGTTCTCTCATTGCCTCAATGTAATCTTGAATTCAAAATTCAAAATTCAAAATGTAGCTTAAAAAGGAAAGCTACAGAAGAGACTGACACATTGTTCTGACAGAGATTGTAAAATTACATGTAATGTAAATGCAGTGAAATTAGAAGTAATAATTCTAGAACAACTATACACTGCCAACTACTTTCCTCATCTACCTAAAAAAATAAGGGACAATTACTCCCTGGATGACTATCCCCAAGTCCCAAGACAATTACCCTCATGACAACTTTCACTAGAACAACTACCGTATTTGCCGGCGATATACCCTCGTATAGGCAGCACCCCCGATTTTGACCTTTAAAAAAAAACAAAAAAACTCTTGCGGACATATATGTAGAGTGGGACCCGAAACCAGCGCCTTAGACTACGCGGCCATCCCGCACCGATGCCCTGGCCTGCAGTTTTTTGTAATGTATACATTGAAATGGATTGGAAATGGCAACTTCGCATGCTGAATGCTTCGCGTCAGCTTCATTAAACAGGCCCTTCTTTTACTTCTGCAATGCATTGGCACGAACTTGGATCAAGATCTATCGGCAGATGTTGTTTTTGGAAGTTTATTTTCGTCTTCATGTCAACAATGCAAGGTAAAATTATCGGTAAGATGTGTGGAAATGTCCTGTTCCAAAGTGGTATAGTTATTGTTTACGCCGGTAAATACGGTTCTCCTCGGACAACCAAGCAGTAAATTTAGGGGATTATTCAAAGAGGGTAGTTGTCCTGAATGTTCTTTATTCTTGGACTGTAGTTTTCAGAGAGGTGAAAGTCCATGGGGAGTCATCCTAATTCGAAAAAAATATCATCTTATCCATACCTCAGCAGGAACTTCTACTGGAGCTTCAGCAGGTGTTTCTACCGGTGCTTCGGCTGATGTTTCTACCGGTGCCTCGGCTGGTGTTTCTACCGGTGCCTCGGCTGGTGTTTCTACCGGTGCCTCGGCTGGTGTTTCTACCGGTGTCTCTGATGGTGTCTCAACTGGTGTCTCTGATGGTACCTCGGTTACTGTGGGTTCTGCTGCAGCTGGTTCTGATGGCTCTGCTGCTTTTGATTCCTGTTCAGAAAGAAGAAGTTGCATTCATGAATTCTGATGTAGGCTGCTGGTAGTAGACCTTTTACCTCCTGCACTAACGGTAATAACGGAAGATGTTTCTCCTTTTGATAAAGTGTAAAAATGTTTGTTTACCTATTCCAAACAAACCTCAGCAAAAAGCCTTTGACCGAGGTTGTCGAGAACATTTGTCAGTGAAGCATGAAAAAATTGAATACAAAATGAAAGTGGTCTATGCAATTCTCTTAAAAGTTGGTGCAATAAAGTGCAAAATCAGTGCAAAATAACTTCTTTCAATTAACCATGAAAAAAAGAGAAGCAAACTTAAATTTGACTTTTAATTGATATGATAAAAAAATTCATTGACTATGACATTGTATATCAATATACCTCTACTGAATCTGTTTGTGCAGGTGTGGGTTCTGGGGGCGTGTCTGGGGTGTCAGAGGGAACAACCTGGGGAACCTGTTCTGGGGTCTGGTCTTCTGATGGTGTGCTTTCTGCCGGCTCTTGCTCTGCCTGGGCTGGTTCTGGGGTTGGCTCTTCTACAGGCGTAGGTGTGGAATCTGGTGCAGCTTCTGGTGCAGCTTCAGGCGTTGGTTCTGGAGTGGGTTCCGGTGTGGGTTCCGGTGTGGGTTCTGGTGTAGGTTCTTGGGCAGGTTCTTCTACTGGTGCTTCTGGTTCTACTACTGGTGCTACTGGTTCTGGTGTTGTTTCTGGAGTAGGCTCTGAAGCTTTAGGTTCTGCTGCTGCTGCTTCTGGTTCTGGCTGGGACGGTTCCTCAGGGGCAGTTTCAACAAGTGCAGGGGGTTCGGGTGAGGGTTCTGCAGGTGCAATTACAACAGGAGCAATTACAACGGGTGCAGAAGGGGTTTGTTCAGGTTCTGATGGTACCTGCTCTGGTTGGGATGGTTCTGAAGGTGCTTCTTCTTTGACAGGCTCAGGTTCTGCTGGTGAAGGGGCAGGCTCCTCTGCTTGGGTTGATGGTACTGATGATGGTTCTGATGGTTCTGATGGCTCAGCTGGTGAAGCCTCAGCTGCTGGTGGTTCTGTTGATACTGGTTCTGGTGATGCTGCTGCTGCTGCTGCTTCTGCTTTAGGCTCCTCAGCTGCAGGTTCTTCTGATTTTTGTTCAACCTTCAAGGAAGACAATACAAATAAAACACATATAAAATATATTCACATTTCAGACATTGTGAAATAACATTTCATTTTGTCATGGATGATGTTAAGAGGAAAGAAACTAATTAATATTTATAAACATTTATGTGCACCATTTGGAATTTTCCTACATTTAATATTTTTCTGGATCTTGTACATGCGATTTCAATTTCTTGTATGAAAAAAAGTAATTGTATCATTTCATCTTTCAAACAATCAATAACCATAACAATTCCTAATCTTTTTTCAGAATAACATCAAAGCTATTTAGATATTTGTCTACTTGTCTCCCAATAGTTTACACAACGCAACACCCATTCTCCAATAGAAAATGCTTCAGATTTAAGAAAAAAGAAATATAGCAATTTAAAGTTCAGCTTATAATATGTGTTAACATATACATGTATTTGCCATTTGCCATAATGGTGATCTCCTTGCTATTCGACTACCTCTCAATTAAGTATGGCTGAATTATAAGTGTTAAGTATTTCACTTTTTATTTATTTTGTTTTCTCATGCATCATCCATTTAGCCTCTCACGTCACAATTTCATACTTCTTCCAGAAGTTGCCATGGTGATGATGAATTTCCTGCATTTATTGGCTTCGGCGCATCAAACCTCCATCACAAGGCAAGTCTGCTATCAAGGTAGAATTACCATTCCAACAGCTAGAATGTCACACTGTACCTTGTTCATGGTGCCTCACTGCCGCTATTACCGGTATGCTAATTTCAGATTTCAAGTCTACAATAGGCCCATTTACATTGTAAAAAACGATAAGTGTTTACACTACTGAAAACACCCATGAAAAAGTAAATGTTTGATAATTCCCTGTTTTTAATTTGAGTTGTGCACATGTGCCACCCGTTGTTGCTCTGCATGCGTAAACATGGACGCAAGGAGAGTCACAAGACCAAAATAAACAGAAAAATTCACTGGTTTATTGAGAGAGACCATTTACACTGCAAAAAAACGGTGGGTTATTATATACAGGAGTTTTAGTAGTGTTTATGGGTAGACTAACATTTGAATTAGTCAACACAACTAAGAAGGACATATTAAACTAAGAATAATTCCAAAATGATAAAAGTTCTACATTAACAATTCCTTCCTGGTAGTAGGATCTTGATCACTTTATTTAAAAATTAATGTATTTTAGCTTGAAATAAGAACTGTCCAACCTATTAACACCTGGAAATATGTAAAAAATGGGATTCTCTAAACTGGGAACGATTATTCTGAAGTATTTCCTTTGCAAGTTTTTCTAGGAAAACAGGGTGGAACCTTGATAGTTGATAGAGGACAATTTGTGTTACCAAAAAAGAACTGGAAAGCTTCCTACCTAAGATCGTGGCTGAAACTCTGAAAGCTTTAAAATGGACACTAAAAAAATGAGATCTTATACCATTATTCCTGTTTAAGGAATGATAAGACTGATTTTCAGATCATCACAAAACTCATCACTCATCACCCACTACATTTTGATGGTTTTTAGTATTAAAAAAGAAAATAATTCATTATTCACTTTCCATCCTGAATAATTCATTCTCATATTGATGTTCTTATGACTTATGCATAATTAATTCTCAATATTTTTCATTTAAACTTAAATATTCTATAAATCTGTAGACACAGAAATTCACTACTGTCCGTCATCGTAGTTTCATTAAAAAAAGTAGTTTCTTTAACTGTTTGTTCAACAATCTTTAAACAATTGATATTTCATATACTACTATGTTAAAGCCTTCATCTCTTTTACTTTTCATCATGGCTAAGTAATTCATCAATTGCTCGTAAGCAGTGTAGTTTCATTTTGAAAAATGATTTTCATTTATACATTGTTTATTGATCCTTGATAAATTTTCAAAGCTTTCATCTGTTTTTTATTTTCTCAAGGCACAACAGTTAACTAAGGACTATCCATTGCAATGCATGCTTTCAAGCAGTACAGTTTCATTGTGGAAAATTTTCCTCTTGAAATGACTACAATAAATCCTTATAGACAATTGATCCTTAATGATTTTTTAGAGCATTTTTTTTTCTTCATAAAAACTTACTACTGCTGCTGCTGCTGGAGGTACTACTGCAGGAGATTCCTCTTTGGTTGCTGTCTCTTCTGCTGGTTTCACTTCAGCTGGTTCCTAGACAAACAAACAAACAAACAAACAAGCAAATCAAATATCAGAAATTTGTTGGAAAATCTGACAACTAAGTTTTACCCTTGTCAGTAAGTTAAACATTTTAAGTTCTGTCACCAAATTTGAAAATATGGCAATCAGTTTATATCATCAGAGATTTTTTTAATGTGATTTGACAGCTAAAATATTTGTCTGGTAAGAAAATGGTTAGCCGACTAGTCGGCAAAATTGGAGCAACATTCCCCCTCCCCATTCCCCCATTCAAAATGGGTCTAGAGATGCACACACTATAAAAATGAAAACATCAACAAATAACAAGCAGAATAATTGCATAGTTCATCAGTTTGAATAAATTTCACAGAAAGCGGAATATCCTTCTAACTTCTAAGTAATAACACGGATCTATATTGGAAAAAATTGAAAGTGAAAATGAAACTACTTTGGCTTCTGACCACTAAACCACACGACATGAATTTTAAATAAAAAGCAATAGAAAAGGTGTAGCACAGATACACTCTACTGGTATGTAAACCTTGAGATTGTGACATGGTTATATTAATATATGTACACTGTAGTGATAGAGCATGTCCTTGAGTCAGTGGCGAGTAGATCACACAACATCTATCCATCCATCCACCCAAACCATATTTAATATATATCACTGAAAAGCTATTCTAAGCTAAACGTAAGGGTCACAACTTTTCAAATCTTATCATTTCACAGTTTATCAAATATTTATGTGGCACTCAAGCTCAGAGTGGCATGCACTTGTGAAAATGTGTCATAAAGGGCCTACATTACACTCTCCTACTTGAGAGCTTTGAATTTACATGCATGCATTAAAAAAGGCACAATAGAAGTGATGTGAGGTATTGCAAATTATTTTTTATGACAATTATAAGACAGGTGTTATTTCAGAAAAATAAGGACATATATCAAAATGGAGGATTAGGGAATGTTTACTATATTGGAATAATAAAAATCAGGGTCAGCTTGCCATGTGAACATTGCCTGGTATGGGAATGTTTCATATCACTACAGTTCAGTCCCTATCAAATTACTTTTTATGATATTTATTTACGAGATATGTATCCTGCATGTACTCCTGTTTCGCTATAAGATTGTCAAATGTGTGTTTTTCAATGACAAGTCTTCATACAAATTGTTTTCTTCTATTATGTGGATAGGGCTAAATTGTTTTCTTCTATTATGTGGATAGGGCTCCGTGTGTAATGGCTGCATGGCTGCATGCTGCCTCAACACTGTGAAACTGAAATTACAATCAGCATTCCTGAGGTTAACCATAATACCTACATAATACAGATCACATAAGCAACAAATAAATCTCGGAATTAATTCTACATTAGGAAAAGAAACATAGTCCACAGTATATATGTTGCTGATGCCATTATCATAAATTGGCAATTCAATGGCGCCTTACTTGCAAACAATTTGAGAACGCATTTAAAATTGTCTGTATTATTGTATTTATTACAAGAAAAATTCTATGTTTGATGTGTATGGGGAGATATTTATTGTTTCAAGTAAGATCAATAAACTTATTTTTTCTTTATTAATACAGAATCTTTTTCATTTCTTAATCTGCAAAGAGCTATCACATTCATTGAAACTGAATAAACAAAGCTGAACTACAATGAGGAACACATCTGTTCAATGAGGTTATTGTTATGGTCAAACTTACAAATTTATACTCTTACTTTTATACCAAATTATCTCCAGCTAAAACCTATTACTATACATTTAAGTCTAAAGCTCTAAATAGAGACAAATATCTCACTGAGCAGATATTCTGCATATCGGCATTAAGAAATAATGTTGTCTTTAATTGCATGTATATCTGAAAAACTTATTTCAATTAGGATGCGACTAATGCTAAGAACAAAGAAATCTGGAAATCGAGTCAGACTGTAAACAGCCTTGGGTGCAAATTATGCTCGCATACAATCACTGTTTTATCTAATTTGTTACATTCATGCAGAATCGCACACACGCAGTAATGTTGGCAGTTCCCCTGCCATCTCTGTCATTTTAGCCCATCCATCTACCCAGCAGCCTTGTCTACGGACTGAAGAGAGCAAATTAAAGATTTACAACTCTCAAGCTCCTTTCTCCATATAAGGACGCCACCAGGGCTTAATGCTCAAGACTGGTGGCCTGTTTTTCCTTCTTACTTGCGATGTTATCTCTGCACCTTCTGTGCAGGAGAAAGGGTTGCCAGACGCACAGCGCAAAGCGGCGGCGGCAACAACACAAACCTCATGCATGTGTGTCAGACAAAAGCTGGCTTGTCTGAGCATGGTCGGGGTGTAGTAAGAGTTCATCTGATTAGGGTTAGATTGTGGCAAAGGGCCAGTCAGATCATTCTACCAGCTGCCATGGTTAAAGTGAAACTTTCCTCTCCTCCTGCCAGGAGACCGAGGATCGCTCGCCCGAGAGCCTTCTTGTTCAAGAGGATTGGACATGGCATGGTGTGTACGTCAGAGACGACAACTGGTCACGATGACATATATCTTGGAATATGATGACGCACTTTGGCTTTTCATGTCTCTTTCATGAGAGATGAATTTACTCTGACACAAAAAAGTGCACATTTATGTTGGCAGATACATTCACAGAAGGGTCAAATAAAGTTATTAAAGGGCCAAGTCAAATAGAATTTGTATTCTGTTGTTTGAAGAAACTTCCTTTTCTTGCCAAGAATGGGAATGTTAGCCCTAATGAGAAAGAATGATTTGAGGTACATATACATTTTTTGAGCAATGCTAGGTACAAACCATTAAATGTTCACAAAGCACATCTTTGAAATGTTAGTTGGTACTAACATCCCAAATCCCAATCTTTATTTAATGAAATTTTGTGGAATCATCACCCCAAAATCTTCCAACATATAAAAACAGGATCAAATTATAACATATCAATTATCACTAAAACAAGCACAAGAAAGACTCCCTCTTTTAAAGATACTATGTCCCTTTTGCAGGCCAAAAATGAAAAGACTAAATTCCAATGACATTTGAAAGATAATACTAATTTAGAAGTACTACCCTTACAAAAATGGGGCTTGGAAATTTCCTAAGTGGGAAAATAACAACTATTAGTTGTCAAATCGACTTAGGAGCTATAGAGCCAATAAGAAATAGTCTTGATTTTCAGACCATTGTACCGCATAGTCGTACGTTTTATGCTGCGCAAAGATTCAATCAGTATAATTTTGGCCATTACAAGTAGTGGGTTATTGATGTAGACAAATCCTTTACAGCTCATTTTATGTATGTAATTACCAAAGAAGAAAAAAAAGCCAATCGGTCACTCAATACTGACAATAGTATCCTTGCATAATTTGAATATAAGGACACTGCTAACGTTTAAATTTCAGAGATAGGACATACATGACATATTCGTAATTCCTGCAAAGTTCTACAGAATTTGAGGTTGGCTGCAAAAGGGACATAGAATCTTTAAACATGGGAAACATGATGTTACATTGAAAAATAAAATCACATGACACATTATCATTAATTTTGTCATGTGAACAAACTTATCAAAGCAAAAAAATATTAAGGTACACATCGCATGTCTGAACAATTCTATTAGCATCATGTCATCCAAGACTCATGAAAATTTAGATACAAAAATAATTGAAGTGTGTGTAAATGTTTTAGAGAGATGTCTCACAATATAAGAGCAGCACTGGGAGCACGGGAGCTCTTCTGGTGAAACTTCTTTTTTTCACCCCATATCTCTTGCATCACTGGTAGTTGCTAGGCAACCAAGGAGTCAGGGAAGAGAGGCTGTGAATAGATTTCATATCTTAGTGAAATAAGCACTCCTTGAATGCCAAACATTCCAGCCTATAATATCTCTCTGTTGTGTCACTTCCACATAGTCACAAGACCAATTATTGGGCCTCCTTCACACATGCTGGTGTAAACCGTCTCAAAAAAATATGCAGCAGCAAATAAATATTTTGAAAATAAATAAATAAATAAATATCACTTTGTGTGTGTCAAGGGCATATAGGGTTAAAATAATAGCATAACAATGGTTTCTATCATCTATGCATATCATGTGCATTATATCATACAAAAATGTAAAATATGCTAAACTCTTTTTTCTTGTTTGGGGGAGAGGGGATGGGGAGGGGGTGGGGGTTGCACTGTAGCTCGTCATATGTGAACGAGGCTTTTCCCTCACACCAAGCTGTAGTATCCCTTCCAAATGGCTTTATTTGTCAGAGAATACAACTGCCAGACCCCTGCTGTGGAAATTGTTGTGAGTGCATGCTGTGAGCCCCCTATGAGTCTTACTGGAGGCTATAGAACCATCAGGGTTTGACACGCTTTCAATACTGCTGGCAAATAGGTTAATTTGCACCAATAATGTCTAGATTTCCTTTCATTTTGCTAGAAAGTATTTCATTGCATGTGACAAAAAGTATTTTGTGTAATCATACTGGGTTGTGGTAAATCAAATATGACACAGAAATACCAAAGAGATTTATTTGAATGGGTGCCAATGCCGCATTCTTTTGATTCCTACCTATGTAAGCCTATAAACATTGTATATATGTAATAAGACAATAAATTTATACTGATTTAGAATAGACAAATATAGAAAAGAAGTTATAATATGAACCACTGCATATATTTCCTCATTTCTCAATATTTGTTTCCTTTTGAATCTACATATAGTTTCACTTTTGCCAATGTTTATCAACAGTAAGTGGTACAGGAAGTATTACAATATACACTGCTACAAATGACAAATTACAATGTTTGTTTTATTTGAAAAAACTGTTTGTGACAAGGTCTAAAATGGGATATTGATTGCGTGTACTAGTTAAACATAATATGGTGCCTGGTTAAGAAAATATGGCACAAATATTTTTGAAGTGCTAAAAGATTGATTTGTATTCTTTTCAGTATATGAGAGAGACTGTTCATCTGACAGTGCATCTGACCTCGCGTTTATAAATAGTGAAACAGTTTCACACTGTCCCAGACACAAATGAGGTGTGAAATATCTAGAGATTTTTGGTAGAAAAGTGCATGTACATGTATATCACAGTGATGGAAAAAGGAAATGGATGATTCGTTGAATATTGTGATTGCCATTTCTAATGTGGTAGGAAAGAAGATGTTTTTCCCTTTAATATCTATGATAGAGATTGAGAGAGACTGAGAGAAAGGGATAGAAGGTCTAAACTTTGGAGAATACATGTACTCTTGGAAGATATTCTGTAAAATGCATGTACTATAAGGCCAATCTAATCTTGTTTTCATTCTCTGGTGCTCCCTGCTCCCTGGACAATCTGATGATTGACTTTTAATAGACCTTTACGATGCTTGATGAGCATAATGTACAGACAGTCAGACAAGAATTAGGATAACTTTAAAACATATTTCTAAATTTGATAGATATCTTGAACAAAGGTAATCAATAAATGGATAATTAAGGGAATCCCAAATGGCCGCTCCTGTTCTTTCATTTTCTCATATCTTCCAAACAGACTGGCATTTAAATTAAATCATAATTTCAATTAAAGTTCATTGAAACTAAAAGATACAGATGGTATGGGGAATAATGTTTATAATGACATTCATAATCATCATCATTTATTAAAGTCAGTATTTTTTTCCCTCTTAATTTCGCGCCATGATGACACTCCGTCAATGTCCATAATGTAATTGATGATGAAGATGATATTTGGTGATCATAACAATGTAATAAGTGTAATGACAGTTGAATTGATAAGAATGGTAGTAATGTCAATTATAATTTTCAATAATTTGGCTCATCATATAAAATGTCATGGAAGACAGAGATTCATGTGCAATAATGAAGGCTGGCATTGCTCTCATCTCATGTCAACCTCATTACAATGTAGGGGAATCACAACAGTCATGATGGAGCAAGGCTGTTCTGAAATTTTTCTCCAACACCGTCATGATGACTCACATGACTTTCTCGCTAAAGGTGGTATGAATGGGAGCATGGTCACCAACTCATCATGCAGAAAAACATCCTCCATGTGCGGAGGAGTATGCTGACTGGTCAGATTACCCAGAGTGCTTTTCTCATCTCTCAGCGTCTAACTCATTCAGTCACCACATTCAGGTACATTATTCTTTTTTGGAGAACGCAATGTTGCTTTAATGACATCCAATGCTGCAGCAAATTTCCAGGGAGTCGAGCGGAAATGAGTGATTGCTCCGTGAGTCAACCCAGTTCCAGACGATATCAATGTTAAGACCTCAGAGTTCAACATTGCTTTATAATCCTTACTTAGGCTCTGAAGCAACAAAGTATTAGCTGTATAACCATATTAGCCTCACGATGCTCATGCCTATGTAATTACAGATTACTGAACTCCATGAATGCTATTTCTAAAGTTTGGTATCTAGATTTACGTGCCATTCCGCACGCCTTTCCTACACCACGAGGCTGACAGGAATTAAAAGTTGGCTTTGGAGAATCTTGTGTCCTGCCACAAATTACATCCTGTATTCCTGCATGGACTGATTAGAAACTTGTCAAACATCATCACCTCCTACAATAAAATTCATACATCGTCTGCCCCCAGAGCCATTATGGCTTTAAAGGGAGGTGCATGGTAGTCAATTACCAAGTGCAGTAGGTCATAATTAGCAGACACCAGACTTGGTGGAAATACCAGTAATGGGTGAACAAGTCTCACAAACAGTAAAACTGTTGTCCTATCAAGAAATATCCCCCTAGTCTCTCAGAGAGTCTTTGGGTGAGGGAAATATAAATTAATGACTATCCCTTGTAAATGTAAGGAGATTGTGGAAAATTCAGAGCATTATATAAAGCATGTTGGTCACAAAACTGAAGGCTAATCTTGGTGATTGACAACACCCGTTTTGGGGTCAACACTAGCCTTTAAAGATGAAGTTGAGTAGTGGTCATGCGATTGCATTGTGAAAGAAACGGTGTGGAATCGACCAGAAAAGGTTGATCACCTAGCATACAAGAATTTGTGTGTATTGCAAGGTTCTGGAATCATCAAAATGATAAGAAATTCGGTAAACTTACAAACACTGTACACAGAAAGATGTATATGGGACTACACNTTTTACGATAAACATGACATATATTTAGAATATGGAGGAATTTGAAGAGCCATGCTTTTCAGGGAACATATCTTATCTGATTTTCTTCCACACTTGCATTATAACAAATGATAAAGTTCACAAATTATTTTTCACCTCTTCACAGAACTCAACCTTCTCTTTAAACAAGGCCAAATGTCTGATAGACGCAGAGCGACTAAAAACAGACTAATCATGAAAACCTGATTGAACGCCAGTGCGAATCGGCGTATTGGTATGCTAATATGTATCTATGAATAATTCATGCGGAGCAGTGATATCTACATTGCAAAAGGCCTCGTGACAGTCGTCACTCGGTTGCACGTTCATCCCGGGTATCTAGACTCATCTCAGCCACTTAGCCAGAGTCACAAGGCCTTGTCAAAAGGCTAGGTCAACACCTGAATGGTGTCAAATTTTCCATGAGAGCCCACTGCCATGCATCTTTAACTCACTTCACCCAGAGTTAACCCCCTTTTGGCTCTCAAGAACATCATCATATACTAGAAGACTCATCAAAAATTACACTTTGTATCTTATGAACAGACATCTGAACTGTCCTACTGATGGTGGTGATACCAGAGGAGGAGGAGGAAGTTTATTCTTAATTTTAGGAGCAGCGGACTAAAGGGGATAAAACCCAGATTTATAGGCAAGTCCAATGTATTTTGTCCCATACATTACAGACTACATCAAATATTATGATTTATTTGATGACTGAAATTGGTTGATTGCCCTACTCTACTCAGAGCAGACCAAATATCAAAGAGAAAGATACCTTCCTTGTTGACCAGGTTTAATATGCCATCATACTTGATAATTTAAGGGATATAAAATGACCAAACGTTGGAAAAAACAGAACTTTAGCAACACAGAACTTTCACAAATTGTAAATAACATCAATTTTTCACATCAAAAATATTCACAAATCACCAGTATTCACAGAAGTGTCATTTGTAATTTAATTTATTTTGCAGCATGAAATTTTAAGGGATTTGAACCACTCTGGATACCCTCAAAAATGCCATGCCTCCAAAGTTTCTGATCTTTAGGTACCCAAGACTTGCCTCGTAGTCTTTAAAAATTGAACTCACCTGGGCTGGTTTGTCATCTTGGCTGGCTGCTTCCGGGGCTGCTGCGTTAGACTCACCCCCAGCTTCTTGTGGGGCAGGGCTGGCCGCTGCTGCTGCTGCTGCTGGCTCAGCTGGGCTCTCTGCCGGTTTACTTTCTTCTCCAACCTTGGTTTGGACTTCTTCTGCCTTTCCACCCTAATAATGGTGATAAAATGGAAAATATATAAAATTGAATTTAAAGTTGAAGGAAAGAAAAACACACAAAATCAAACAAACATATAAAATCAAACAAACAATGATATTTTGAGTTTTGAGGGTACAAGGATGCGGGAGCGCACGGTCAAGAGGTTGATAATTCAGATTGCTGCCCAGTGCTTAATCTGAGTATGCCCTTAGGGAAGGCATTTTATCTACAGTTGTAGGTTAAATATATAAAATATGTTGATACTTCTAAGTACAGTGTACCTATTTTGTGAAGAAATTATGGATTCAATCTCTTTGACATCATTTCAAAGATTTATTTCATATCTTGTTGTCACATCTCTAATCAGGTGATGATGGTAATCCCGTCATCACTTCCAGAAATTACAAGTATGTTCACACTATGTTCTACAGCCCAGGTAAAAAAATATATTCAGATAATGGAGTAGTTTCTTTTTCAATCCTGTTTAATTTGACTCAACCCACTTCCAGGTTGTGAGTTTCTATCATGTGTTATCTTCAAGATACTAGGATTGATTGTAATGAACTTTTACATCAAACCATTGACCTTTTGTATTTATCAACTATTTCAGTCCCTACATGTATCAGGAAGAGGTAAAAAGAAAATATTATATATTGACTGTGGCATTAGTTATCCCTCTTCCTTCTCCATTCAAAGATCAAATATCAAAATTTTATGAAGCAACGCTCACACAATTCATATCTGTATAATATGTACACATCTAACAGTTGTTAGAATGATATCAATGATAAAGATGTTTCTTACTCGTTAGAGTAACCCCATCCTTCTTTTTTAATATAGACAAAATGCTTCAAACCAAAGACCAATTTATTCAGTCATTCAGAATCATGGATCTATTATAATAAAGTCTGTATAAGAAGCAGAAAGTCTCAAGTCCACAGATTTACTTTGTAATAAAAGTCATCCAGGATTCTGCTTATAATATAGTACATAGTCTAAGAAGCAGAAAGTCCAAAGATTAATCATAGGCATTCAGGTATCAAGATTCTGATTTTGATATAGTACATAATCTCAGGAGGAGAAGGACTTTAGTCTAATGACTTCATTGTAAAGTCATTCAGGATCCCGGTTCTAATGAAAAACATAATCTGTATAAGAAGCATGAGGAGAGTCCACATAATCACATTGTGCAATAACAGATCACTATCTGAAATCATTATAAAAGCATCATCATAGGGTTATCACAAAAAAGTTTGCTGGCTTGCCATTGAGACTGACAGGGGCTAGGTGAAAGGAGAACAGCATCTCATGTAATTGAAACCTATTAATATACCAGCAATTTAGTCAATAAGCTATCCCACCACTGCCACTGATTGACACGCTGTGAGTATAGGGTTTCACATCCACAGTCTATTCTCCTTCAATGAACACTACTCAATCTGAAGATATTCATGTATGCCTATGAGGTGTAGAAAGTGATGAGGTATGACAGTAATGAGCAGTGTCATGTGTTGTAATCAAAGTAATATAGCTCTGACACACTAATAAAGAAGATAATGATGTGACGCAAATTGGTTTATAATTTGACTCAACTTCCAGGTTATGGATAGGCCTACATGTAGTTAATTCAAGCTTCCACACTATATCTTTTCGCATAGTCCAGAATTAAATAGTTAGGGTCTGTGTGTATATGGTCCCTGTTGAATTTGTCAACCTCTGCTAACACAAGGTTATAATATCTTAGTGGGTGAGGCTAGTTTTTTTTTGCCAACTTTTAGTTTCTATAAAATAAATAACTCAATATAACCTTGATTTATATAGGCTTGATCAATGAAACATACCTGACAGCCCCTCCCTCCCCTAATAAAAGCAGTCAAATACGGCATATCATCAGCTGCCCCGTGATGAGGCCATAAGATTTTCTCTGGGAGAAAAGATCTCCTTGTACTTTAGGCAGCAAACTATACAAATGGGCATGAAGTGAGTTAACATCACATTTCTGACCTCAGTTTCAACATCTCTAAAACATAATCAAATTAAAAATGTGTCGCTCCTTCAAAAATACAATTGTTAGTTTATCTTTGAAGGCAATTGGAAAATGTAGGCCAGGTTTTCTATAAATCTGGAATTCTATTTAAAGGTCTAGCAGGTTCTACATGCTTCCACCAAAGGTAAAAGATAATGGTTCCAAGTGATTATCGGAAAATCCTGTTTCCTTTTCCTCTTCCATGCAGGTGGTTGACCTTCATGCCACACAATGTAAAAGTAATTATCGGCAGTGTAATCTTGTCGATAAGGGAGAGGAAGCCTTCAGAATTGTTAAACCAAGAAAACGGGCCATAAGAAACTTTTTGCGGTTATCAATAAGGTTGAACAGCCAAAACACCTTTCAGTATGAAGTTTATAATTTCTCAATTAAGAAAAAACAAACATGTTCATCATAAGAACAAGTTCTTTGCAGTTTGCATTTCCCTATCAAATCAAGATTGAAAAAGCTTTTTGAACTCGCACTGAACCAACTACATGTACATCCATCTCTCCTTATGCCACATCAGATATATATTTAGAGCTAGTACAGTTGGAACATGGAACACATGATTCCAATCTATCTCAGTCACTTTCAGGACTCTTCCACTCAAGATCAGATGTGAGATGAACTTGGTGGAAGGGCCACTTCAATCAAAGTCAAACACACACAGGTTTACCAGGTATACTAAGCCCTATTCACACTGGACGCAGTGTACTGCCTTTCAAACTTCCGCAGGATATAATAATGTGTAAATCAGTGGCAAGAGGAAAGTTTGTAAGGGTATTAAACCTATATGTAGCAATGGCCTAAAATGTACCCAAGATTTTGTGTCATACAAAAATATGAAATGAGTAACGGTTATCTCATTTTATTATCATTATACTAAACCCTGTTTACACTGGACACAGTGAACTGACTTTTGAACTTCCGCAGTAAATTATAACATGCAAATGAGTGGCAAGACGCAATTCCGTAGGAGCAAAAGAAAAGATAGTGACATGTATATTCAGCAATAACCTTATTAGACATGTACCCACTTTTTTGTGTGTTGTAAAGTACTGAAATATGAAACGTGTTCAAGTTATCTCATTTTAACCTAAACACGATCACAAAGATTTAAAGAAATCAACTCTAGGGCAATTTCAATCAATTAATTAATTGCCTCTCAAAATGTGTTTAAATTGTTTGCACATTTTAAAAGGTGATGCACAACGCTGTTGAAATTGCTTTCAGAAGATTTCTTCAAAGACTTATGATCATGTTTTTACAGAAATTCTTCTCTC
>BEXV01001573.1:0-15798 GCA_003118195.1 Hemicentrotus pulcherrimus
TTATTATTTTTATCAACAGGGGAAAACATGCAAGCCATCTATGGGTTACAGCTTTGCGGCAGGAACAACAGACGGCCCGGGAGCCTTTGATTTCACTCAAGGTAAATTACTTGTACAGTAAACATCTAATATATTCATACCCCTACCAGGTGTTGTAAATGTTTAAGCATGTGCAAAATTAATTTGTCCATATGTGCATTTCTTAAGAATGTGACATATTAAAGCTTACATCTAAAAGTATTAAAAAAGGCTCTTATTTATTCAGTCCTCCTTTGATTCTTGAGTTTAAAAATAAATAAAAAAACATCAAATTTTCAAGGGGTTTTAATAATTTAGTAGTTAACTGTATATGTGAAGTTTAATTAATCAAGGCTTTGCAGTGAGGCCCCATCCAAATAAAAATTAAAAAATGAAGAAAAATAAACACTGACAAAACATCACATGGAAATGAATGGCAGGCAAGATGTTGTATTTTTCTGTACAGCAAAAACCTGTCGGTTTAAATAGGGACCTATGTGTTACAATATTAAAGATATGGAAATGGGTAGCACACTACATATATGTTTGTCTCCTCAAATTTTGCAGTGCACAGCACTTTTCTTCTTTTTCTTTTTAAAAATCATTTTATCTCATGGTGGAATATCAGTCTAGCTTCTTGGTATGAAAGCGTGAATTGTAACTTTGTTCTGCTTGGTAGAAAAGCATAGCGTAGTGATAGTATTAGTTATGACATCCACACAGATGCATACGCAACCGCGGCCATAGGTTTAGTCATGAAGCTCCAAATAGTTCTCTCGCAATTACAATAGAGCACTTCTGCAAACACGACAGAAGGCAAAGATGACGGTAACGCGAGCGAAAATTCAATCTGCGGATGCGCAAACCAGAATTGTCTCCGTCTTGTTGGTTTTCATGATGAGCTGTATCGCCAAGCAATCGCAATATAGACATCGAATGAAAGTACATTTGTATATATCAACTGTGCTTTGTGCTTGACTAACCAATTTTTGACATTAGTTGTTATCTACACTATTTTTGACACGTACAAAATTACACATCAATGTCCCTGTCCCCGGTACTGAAACAGGTTACAAATGAAGATGGGAGCATAGTACAAGACGATTTCAGTTGAGTGAATTCTCGCGTCTTTGCTTCCATCGTGTTTGCAAAAGTGCCCTACTCTCTATGAGAGGGAACTATTTGGAGCTACATGAAATAGCTGACCAATCAGAATCACTTTCCGTTGACGTAACTATCTCTCTGACCTGGCTATGGTCCAAACTATACAATAGCCTTTTTTATATGTTTTTCTTTGACCTCTGACCATTAGGAGTCACAGAGGGCAACCTCTTCTGGAACCTTGTAAGGAATGCTTTAAAGAAACCCTCACCCGAGCTCATCGCCTGCCAACATCCTAAGCCAATCCTACTTGCTACAGGAGAGGTAAATATAGAGCTTCAATCAATCAATCAACCTCGCAATTAACAGTTTATGATGTAAACATGCAAATGCAAATAATAATGTACAAAAATCAAACTGCAAGGAAATTTCAATCTTCTGCTTTTAGAGCAAAGCAATTGAACTTGTGACCTACTTCAGGAGCAGAGTTTCAAAATTTTTGAGGCATCTTTGATTTACAGGTTGTAATTTACACAGAAAACGCCTGAAATGAAATTTGCACAGGCAGGTGTAACATTGATTGTGTTTATACGGAAACAAAAAAAGGCGAGTTGAACACGACCCGCGGGTCACTGGAAATTAAAAGTTGCCGTGGGGATAGCACTATATTTAGCGTGACTTAAATAAATAATACAAGGCTCGTATATAGGCCTACTCGTATATACATGTAGTGACCATAGATCCTACAGACAATCTAATGAGCAAAAGTAGAATTTCACGACCCCTAAAAGAGTATTTTTACCTGGGAAGACGGATCGTAAGCAACGGCAAGCAAGGACAAGAAGAGCAGAGTAATGACCTACATGTAGCTAGCCTGGTTCGACATGGCTCGCGGATCACAGTGATTTTGTTTACATGACATAAAATTGCAGTGTTGAGCTCGGCTCGCTTGTTGAACCCCCGAGCCGAGTCACTGTGTAGACATGGTATTTGTGGCCACAAAATTGTAAACAAGGAGGGATGTGTAATGTTCAATGAAGCTGAAAGCTTGTAGTTACCTGGCCTAGGTTAGCTTTTTATCATGAGCAAGCAAAGTTGAATTTTTCCATTTAAAATTTGAATTACATGCCGTTTTTATGAAGATCGAATGGAAGAAAGAAATTAGGAGAAAAAGATAACGAGAAGAAGATGAAAAAGAAGAAGGGGAAGGAGAAGAAGGAGAAAGAGAAAGAGAAAGAGAAAGAAAAAGAAGGAGGAGGAAGAGAAGGAAAAGGAGAAGAATGTATATGATTCTTGGTTGTCCTATCCATAGACTTGCATGAAATTCTTCCTTTCAATTTTGAGTTTTATGATATGATAATTAAGAACCTTTACCCCCCCCCCCTNGTTCACTGTTAACTTCTCATATAACCATTGTATTGACCTATTTAAAAATAAATTTAAGACCTACGTTTTCTTTTGTTCTCTCAGATGAACTTTCCATATGAATGGTCACCTCACATTGTGGACACCCAGATTCTTCGCATTGGTGATTTCGCAATCCTTGCTATACCTGGGGAATTCACGTAAGGAAATTGGCAACAAAACCATGTTAATAAATCTATATTTGTGTGGCAACATCATCTATTGCTGCTGCTGTCTTGCTGGTAACATAGTTAGAGATGTATATGCTAAATTTACTTCTGTAGTCAATAATAATCGCTTTCACTTTTACTTTTTTAAAACACTTAAATTTTAAACTTTTACATCTTTTTTTTTTGTTTCATATGAGAATGATAACACATAAAAGAATATATCGTAAGATCATGGGAAATCAGAATATCAGTCATATCCAATTTGGGCCGCAGTTTAGCCTTGAAACAAAGTTTGGTACACTTAATAGAAATGGCAACTACATGTAATTGTAGCTGCTTGTTTGTAACATAGTTTGAGATGTGTATGCTAAATCTAATAATTACAGCTGCCCAGGAGGTAATTATAGAGGCAAGTATTTGTTGATGTCCATTTATCATCATGCTCATCATATTGCGGTGTAATAAATTCTTTGCAAATTAATTTCTGACTTTCAGAACAATGTCAGGAAGGAGAGTAAGAGAGGCCGTCACCAAGGTAAGTTGAATAAAGATTTGAAGAAAAATGTCACTATTAAAAGGAGATTACTTTATTGTAAAAAGTAATACAAATGATGTTTAGATGAATGCTACATTTATTTATGTACGTATTTATGTACGTATTTATTTACAGTTTTATGAAAACAGGGTTGTCTCTTCAAAATACGAACTGGTGTCCCTGAGGGACAGACAAGAACAAGTAACATATGAAACAAAGATTATTAATACAAAAATAAATTATATAAGAAACTACAAATACAAAATTGTAAAGTGTAACTGATTATAAACATACGGTATAAAAAGAAACTTCCACCTGATAAATTATTTTATTATCAAAGTAATTACTGATTACTGCCGTTGTAATGTAAGAAAAATGATGCGGCTACAAGTATTATTTTTAAACGAAAAGAAAAGAAAAGAAAAATATTTGGGAACAGTGTTATTGATAATATACAAAAGATACACAGGTGTAAGTGCATTATGGGTATTCACTATTCATGAAGAATAGCCGATTGTGCCATTGTAAATACCTGATAAACATTGCATCGCCATAACATAACAAACGAAAACCTGTGTTTTATTCTGTTTATAAAATGGGTCGACAATTTTACTAAGCAAGACGATAACACTGTAAACCTGCAACCTTTATAATGAATAACGTGTGCACACAGACGATCGCAGCAGCAGTGGCCTCGTAAACAAACTGTGCATTGCATGGCGCGACTTCTCATAAACATCCATTGAATTACACACAGCATGCATTATGCTTTTTTGTTGCACCGTTTTTGCACGGTTATTATCACCAAAATGCACTCCCTGTGCGTGTATGGTAAAAGTTGTTGCATGCACACGTGATCCCTTTTGACACTTCTCATTGGCTACATTCTTGAACCCATTCTATAAATACTCTTATGTTTGTCTTACAGGAGATGATTGCAAATGGAGCCTCAGCTAATGCTACGGCGGTAATAGCAGGATTGACCAATACTTATAGTGACTATATTGTGACATACGAGGAGTACCAGGTATGAATGAAATCATAACATCACAACGAAAGTTTGTGGCTTGATAATATCATGTTTTTAATGTTAGAATGTTTGCTCTTCTTTCTAATTTAAGTAATGTTAATTTGTTCAGTTATGTTAGCAATGTTAGATTTGCTTGGTAGTTTAAGTAATGTTAATTCCATTATTAATATTGATTTTTCTTGAAGTAATCTTGATTTTTGTACAGCACTTTGGAACTTTAATACATTTTTTGTATTATTATTATTATTTTCACAACTTATCACCAGTTTGATACTTGTATTTAAGTTGATTATAAGTTTATTTTATTTTCCACAACAATCACAATGTACAAATATATTTTTAAAAACTGTAAGTCTACGAAACACCTAAAATTTTGATACTGTATTTCTTCTGTGTTTCATCTACATGTTCGTTTAATAGTATCAACATCCCTTTTCTTTAATGGATTTGAATGACCATTGGAACAAGTGGGGCTGCCACAGCTAACTTGTCTCTCTCTCTCTGTCAGTGTTGAGTGGCCTGTGTGATAGAAATGGCTAAATGCCCTCTAAGTGACTGTAGGGTAGGAATGCTCCCCAGGGAGTGGAGATGGTGAACACTGTGTGCATAAATGAATCCGATGACCTTGGTAATAATAATGTCTGTAAAGGGCTTCGAAACGGTATTCTGTTATTCAAGATTTATTCAAGAGTGTCTTTATACAAATGCCTAGCTAGAGTGCTCCCCAGGGAGTGGAGAAGATTCATACATTCTGTGCAGCCATTACAGAAAAGCCTGCATTTGATGAAGAGGGGGAAATAATTTTATCTAAATTACTGAAAGATGTCAAAGATATACAGGCGCTATATACATGTAAATCAGGAATATTGTTATCATCATCATCATCATCATCATCATCATCTCTCTCTCTTTCTCTCTCTGTAATATAATCTACAGGTGCAGAGATACGAGGGAGCTTCCACGATCTTTGGGCAACACACTCTTCAAGCATACATCAACCAGTTCAGAAACCTTACAACGAATATGATGCTGGTCAGTCAATAGCACTTTAACTAGTTAGTTAGCTAGTTATTTATTTATTTATGTATTTATTTATTTTTGTTTATTTATGTGTTTATTTTTTTAATTATTTATTTATTATTTGATTAATTATCTTTTTTGTTGTTGAATTTATTTATGTTTGTATGTATTTATTTATTCATTTTTTTCATTTACTTTTGCATGGTTCATCAAAGTACATTATATGATCAACAGGAGAATAAATAAACAATAGCAGTAGACTTGAAATAGGCAGTTACAATCATAATACATTAAACAGTATACTGCGTGGAGAAACAAACAGAGGTTTGGAAATATAAGCCAAAGGCTTGAGATGCTGCCACACTTATACCATTCAATTAACCTATATTCTTTAAATAAAGTGATACAAACCTACGAAAAATTCTAAATACTAACAAATAATACTAAAATGTGAAGAATGAAAAAAACAGCCTTAAAAAACCTTCCATCCGGCAGGCGGAGAGCGATGACTTGTCCAAAAAAAAAGAAAAAAAAGAAACGGGTTAGTATCACACTCTTCAGTGGCCAGATGTGACAGATGTTTAAAAATTAAATCCGAATCTGATGCAGACACACATGAGGTGGTCTGCAACTGGCCAAACATATTTTTAAGTAACCTGCTTCTTGAATAATGCATCTATATTGTTGCTTGAAAACTGTGCATCTGTAGTGATGCTGTGCGTATGTAGTAACGATGCGTTGGCATGTCTGATATTAGCTTCTAGCGCACCTCATTAGCATTTCTTCTATAATAAATCATTAAAACATTCTTACAGTATACTAATAATATAAAGTAACCCACAAAGATTAACATACAAAGATGGGGGACATTTCCTGAATGCAGACCAAGTCTAGAAGATCTCTTCTCTCCCAGTAGATCTGACAAGTACAAAGGTGTCTGGTTGGTTTTGATTTTAAAATCCAGGGAAATACCTTGTACTTAAGTCTTTGCCTTACAGGCAGCCAGTGTACATGTAAGTCCTCGAGAACGGGAGTGATATGATTATACAACTTTGATCGGGTAACTAGCCGAACCGCACAATTTTGGACCTTCTGCAGTCGTTTGATGAGAATGTCGGGCAGTCCATTCAGTACATGTCCATTCGTGACGTGACAAGTGCATGGACTGCCTGTTTCGTGGCATGTGGTGTCAGGTAATCCCAGATCTCACAAATGTGCCTAATATGATAACATGCTGATCGGATGCAGCTAGAGATTCGGGGTTCCATTGACATGCTGGAATCCAGTGTTAGTCCTAGAGAACATACTTTGGGAGCTGGACTAACACGTGCCTCACCAACTGTGAGATGGAGAACGATGACCTTCTTCATCGGTTGAGAAGAGCTGAAGAAGATAAATTCAGTCCTTCTCAAGTTACTAATTTCTGATAAATAAATGGACACTATTTCGGTAAAGTTCATATCTTCCTTTCCATTTTACAAAAGAAAAACAATATAACTGCCTGTTTTAGCCTTCCTAAAAATGCTCCAAAAAATTTTTAAAAATACTAAAATGCCATGCTTTCTCATAAAACACTTTATAACCCCTATTGAAGCCTTTGAAATTACCATACACAAGAAAACATGGATAAAGATATGAACAAGAATACAAAAAATGTCACTTACAGGTTTAAAAAACATTTAGGAGTCGTAGAGGAGTCTTCTCCTTGCCTGCTTGCTCTGATTTTCAAGATGGCACCAAAATAAGATGAATGCTGTGCATCCAAGCTTAGCTCCTCTCACATGCACTCAGCATAAAGGTCCTGCCCTGACCAGTGCTGAATTCATTCTCCTCTGCAACTAACTCATGTATCATACATTTTACATAGTACATATACATGTAGCTCCTTGCCCACACATCACACACATAGCTCTCCCATTGAAAACGTGCCTTCTAGGTTGAGAGCCTGCTATCGTTCCCTATTATATAGTGTTGTTAGAAATAACTATTTCCTGGACTAAATACAAGTCACTTTGTGACATTCTCCCCCTCCTTAAAGAAATTTATTATATTTCTAAGTTTCAATACATATATATTGGAGTAACTTTCTCTGTACAAAATGAAATATATCATTAATATATACAAAATAAAAAGCCAACGAGGCACTCTTCCCGCTATTTCTACATTTAATAACTTCCTGGATCTGGGATTCTGCTGAGTCCGTACCAACATTCTGACTACCCTTATAGCCTTGATAGAGAATCAGTATGGCTGTATTCAATTGCTGTGGTCAAATGGTTGTTAAAAGGAAAATAAATTAATTGAATTGAATTGAATTTGATCTGTGTTACAATTTAAACTTGAACTATTTACTTGCAGGATAAGACTCCACCACGAGGTCCCATCCCAAAGAGTCTGATTGAAGAACAGGTGTCCTTTCTTCCTCCGGTCTTCTTTGATGAAACTCCCATCGGCAAGAACTTTGGAGAAGTTCTCACAGATGTCGGTGGCACATCTTTTAAGAAGGTGAGTTATAATCTTGATATCCTCTTATCCTTGAATGCATGTTTATACTGGTGTTGCCATTTCAGACACCAATGGCCATCAATTTAGTGTTGATTATATAAAGATTAATTTTAGATTATTAATATGACTTACTCGGTGATTCATGAGCAATGTGATATTTAAAGTTTGTTCCATTGATTTATACTTGATGTAAATATTTTGTAACCATGTGGAGAAAAAAATATCCACTTATCTGGACGATTTAAAAAATCAAATCAAACCAAATCAATACAAATGAAACATATTTTGTATGTATTTTGTTTGTCCTGTGCATCAGATGAATTTCAAACAGCCATGTCTGGTCAGAACATCAAATATTGAATACATTATTACATTCAAATTCATAATATGGTGTTATTGCATGTTTAGCTGTGCAAGATTGGCTCTTTAGTGAACCTGTACATTGTATTGTAGTTTTGCATGAGTCAGTTCTGCCAATGTTCATGCCTGTGATATAAATTAATTTCAAATATTTGAGACCCTCTTTGAAGTTCTTCGTATGAAAAGTCCAGCTACATCTTACTCTATAATTTGGAAAGCTGATACAAACATGATGAAATAAAGTCAGTTCCTTTACAAAGTTATTTGCATCCACAATTTAAGTGTATGCCATCCTTAAATCTCACACATTTCTTAATTTTGTTACAAGGGTTATCACGATTTCTTGCAGTGTAAAAATATCAAAATTTGAAGAAATAAGGGCGAAAGGCGTTAAATGTTGAAATTTAAGCAAGAAAGTAAATTAACCATGTGCATTTTTGTTTCTTGTGATTATTATCAAATCAGGGATCAGTTGTCCAAGCGGTTTTTCAAGCTGGTAACCCACGGAATAATCTGAGAGTAAGTCAAAATACATGTACTAGACAATGATATTTATAGGCGTCAATGTGTAACTGCAAATACAAGAGCATCTAACATATATGAACTACAACAGCTGTGTTTTAGATTTGATTATATACCTCTCTTTTAGTATTTTGAACAAATCGAGTCATGTGATTGGTCAAAATTGGAGCCGTGATTTTACCCATGCCAGCAAAGAAACAAACTATTGCCAGTTGCTCCAGTAACGGTCAATAGTTAATGAGAAAGATGCCAATTGCCTGGGTAACGGGCCGCATAGCTAAGTTTTGCTGAGATCCCCACTGGTTTACTTGTAAAAAGTTTCTTTATGCAAGTCTGGATACCATACGGTGTTTGTGCTATTCCTGAATGATCATAACATTCAGGGAACTTTCCACGAAGAATAACAGACGGTGTCTCAGATTTTCTGTGATGTTTTAACCAATCTTTACTCAAGAAAAGGATAAGGCAAAAATTCTTTGTAGATTTTGTTGTGAATTTGGTATACAAAAGATAAATGGAAGCCTCTAATATTCGAGGCATAGCTGCTTCTATACTGGCTCTTGGGGACGTTGCATCCTGCTTTGACCCCTTGAGCTTTTGGAAACAGCTATGCCTCTCATAGCAGTCAATATATCTATACTATAAACTTATGAGAGACATACTATGATGATGATGTCATGGAGGTAAACCATCACAGTCTTATTGTGTATGAAATCTCACTAAATGTACATTAACAGTTATGTTTGATAAGTGAAAGAAATTATTTTCACAATATGATATTACATGTATTTATTAAAAAAATAATAGAAGAAAAACAGAACATGAAAATATTTTCAGAAATAATTTGCCGTTTTGTTACTTCATTATTTCCTTCGTTGTAAAATGGCCAGAAATAATATATGTCATGGACGTGTATACTCTCCTTTTTTTAAACTGTACAATAGTGTGCTTTGTAACATGTGGTTTTACTTTCAATCTTTATACAGACTGGTGAATCATTCATGACTGTTGAATATCTAGACCCTACCAAGCAAACATGGACGGTTGTACACACAGATGCTGACTTCTGCACCAGGTTTGTGGGAATCTTGGTAGAAAAATAAATGGAATTCTTTCAAAGCCTTAAGTCCTTTTGCCTCTATAAATCTTCATTGATTCGTTCATTTGAAAAAAAATGAATAAATTAATAAGTTCGTTCTTTAGTACACTAGAAAATGTAGGTATTAAAAAACACTAAAAATCTTCAATGAGTTTCAGGAAAAGTACAGAATTAGAATGATACCTTTGGCAACTTTCATAAAAAATGTAAATTCTGTAGATTTGTGACCATGATTTGTACGTCCCATGAAAGACCAATGCCAGTAAAGGTGAGAGCAAACAGTGGCATGAACGGCCTGCCATAGTTAAGTCCAAAGGGATAGTCGAGTTCTTGTTTCAGACCGCAAATGCCTTAAAAGTGTGTGGTTATTGCTCTCATTGTTATTCATGACGTTTCTAGTGCTCTTTTAGGACCTGAAATTGCTATAAAGATAATTTTAGACCCCAAAATGTGTGAAATTTACCTAATATGACAATACCAATTCAGCTCCACTTTCAAAAAATATGGTGACTGAATATTGATTAATTTATTAATATTAACAATACATAGGCCGGCTGGTTGTGCATATTATAGCCAACACAATAAAACCAACAAAAAGCCAACATCGGCAAGGGCTGGAATAGAACGTATAAGGTGCTATTTCGGGTTTGTTCAACCGCTAGTTCAAATTTTTGAATAGGTGTTACACAAATATTAGAAATGGTTATATTTAAGGATTCATATTCAGCCGTCTCCAAACTGATTTTTGATCGAACAAAGATGATTTTGCCATTTAAATTGTATATTCTTTCAACTTTGATACTCAGTTTTTCATTATCTCTCAAAAAATTATTTTTTGTAGCGCCCTCTGCAACAGAACTCAACTTTCCCTTTAAAGTCGATCATAGTCTTTGTGAAACACCCCCTGGTATCACTACTGTAGTAAGGTGCTACCAAGAGATTTGTCATTAATGGATGAAAGAAATGGATGATTGCTGTATGTTATACAGGGCGTATTTCAAGGAATCACACCTTGGAACAATTTCAGGAGCCTTATGCTTCACCTACAAAGTACACATATTAATAACCCATCACATCATCCAAATGCAATTTCGATGGGTAATGAGTTGAATTCTGTTGTGATCACGTTATGTCATTCTCTCTCATCTCTCTCTCTTCTGACCAGGTTCATTTGGACGCGTACTAGCACGGTGCTTGGTAACAGCGAGGTCACCGCCTATTGGGACATCCCATTGGACACACCTATGGGCACCTACCGTCTCAGGGTGTTTGGAGAATCTAAAGATATCGCACAGAAGATCAGTAGCTATGAAGGAACGTCTTCAATGTTCAAGGTTACTCAATAGATTGACAAGCTCAGAGACTCCAGTATTCCTTTAAGTGTTCCTATTCTCCCACTTAACCACTTATTCCAGGCATAACTTTGTCTCAAGTCTTCATAAAATGTGTGTTGTGATTAAAATCAAATCAAATGTAAGAACTCTCTTTACAGTTCAAGGTTACTCAATAGATTTGACAGGTTTAGAGACACCAACTCACCCCACTTTCAGGTCATTTTCTAAAAATCTCCCACCGTTCTATTAATCGTTTGACTCCTGAATTCTCTCCTTCCCATAGGCTTACTCTGGAATCACTTGGTCCCAGTAGTGAATGGGTTAAAGTAGCATTTCCTCTTGTTTAAACTGTGTGCTCTCCATTATAGGGAACAAAGTGACAGAATTATGGTTGGCAATATCTATAAGTACTATATAAAGGGTTCTATTGAAGAACATGTAGATGTCAAGTTTTGAAAAGCTTTTAAACTGTAGTTGCAGAAAAATTAAAGAAATGAAAGCAACCATAAACGTGATTCTTTCACATGTAGTTTTGAGTAGACAAATCACATTTGTTGTTTTTGCTCTTAGAAACTTTGGTTGCTTTTCCACCTCCTCTCTCTCTCTCTCTCTCTTTCTCTTTTTCTCTTGCCCCTGTTGTTATATCTCTGCCTCAGGTGCATACTGGTCACTCTTTTGCCACATGTAATTTTGCGCAAAACAATAGCCACCGATAGGCAGAATTGTGCAACACAACGGTCTTGATTAGTTGAATGACAACAATTTTAATATTGGTACAGATTAATCTTGCACTGGAAACTTAAAGCCTTTGGTAAATCTATCTCATGATGAATGTATTGTAGCACCGGGAGATTGTTTTTTGTACGTGTAAATTTCAAGTGTTGGAAAGATTGTAAACTGTTGAAGAAAAGGAAAAAATATGCCGGCATTTGTAGTTTTGGGTGAACAAATCACAATCGTAGTTTAAGCTTTTGAATTCTTAATGCACTACCTCTACCTAGCAAAATATTTACTTAATTTGTGATTTTGTTTTTATTTTCAAATATGAAGAATTTTTTGAGGCATGTTACTTATTGGGAATACAAATCTTACAGTACTCATTGTACAAGTATTTCCTTATCAAAATCATACCAATCATGGTGATAATTTCTATATGTAAAGTATAAGTCAAGAAATTTTTATATTTTACATAATGATAATAATACTACAGCATTTAGTAGGCGCCATCGAGGTAGTAAACTATTCTGAGGGGCAGAGGGAGATTATTACCCTGGCTTCATCACGGCTGCCATTACTGCGCTCTAGCATTTTAAGGAATTAATTCCTGCCAGGTACCCATTTACATCACCTGGGTTGAGTGTGGCATATGTAGTAGCTCTTTTAATTAAACATGCCCTGTTCTTCTATTTCTACAAATGATAATCAGTTATGTTTTTATCCTTCAAATGTTTGATTGTTAAATCTTTTGTTTTATTTTCCTCAACTATTGCTTTTATTTGTTTCTTTGATTTTTCAGATTTTGTAGAAATCCTAATTAATTTGAATTTGGCTTGAGTTCCCTAACTTTTCAAAAGCATATCTTATTTTTTTACTTTAATATATTGGAAGAGAATTTATTGAATTTCTATGTATGATGTGCAATTATTTTGAAGAATACTTAATACTTATTAGGAAGTTATGTTTCATTTAGTGTGGTATTCTATTCATTTGATATATGCAATTTTATAACCATTGTAAAACAGGAAAGGGAAAATATAATTTTATAATGGTTTTTAAAAATGGTTCATGGTGGAATATTTTGTACAAGAATAATTTTTGTACTTTCTTTATAAATAATTTATTGATGATAAATTGAAACAACTGTTTGTAATAAATAATGAAATTGAAATAGATATCTATCAAATTTGCTCTTGTCTTTTATAACTCTGGTGTTATAACTTGAGGTAAGTAAACTTTGATGTGGATCCAATACTTTATTCACAAGTTTTATATTGCTTAAGAAAAAGACATGCATTGTGAACTTCACAGCGAAGCCTCACTTTTAATCTTTATCTGATCATTATTGTCTTTGTAGATGACATTAACTGTACTTTGGTATGCCTTCTCATGAGTTGCGATATGGGCGTCCTGAGAAAATTAGGTTAATTTTGATTATGTAGTTTTTGAGTCCTATTCCAGTAATTTTGAAAAAAATTGTATCTCTTTAAACGCTAGAAGATTATATATTATAATATTCTAGGTAAAATAGTTTGAAATATAATCTTAGGTCAGTTATTACTCTATTCTTGGGTCAATTTCGGAAATGCACATCTTGGGGGAAAAAAGTATATGTATAAATGTATTTGTGAGATAAACACTTGGCCAGTAATGCAAATATTGAATCATAGCCCATAAACGGTCAAATATAATGTTGAAAATTATATCTTCGTTTAATATGTAGAAAACTGAGATACTAAACTACTGGCTATCATTTTAAAAAGGATTTTCTTAGCCCCAAATCTCTGTTTTCGAATCTATTTTTCTCTTGATGTGACAAGATTACAATTATAACAAGCTAATTTCCTTGATCTTGATGAATTTGTTCTGTAATCCGGCTCCACCGTACCTTTAACAAGGCACCCTCGAGCCTACTCGCATGGCGATCACAATTTCACAAATTGAGGTCATATCCAATAAACTCCAATCTGTCTTGTCGATACCTCGACCAAACGCGGGGAATCTTCAAAGTCTAACCCCGGGGGTTCGTTGTCAAGTTTTCATTCATATGTTTAGCGTATAGCATATATATATAAATATGGAGAGATAAAAACAAAAACCTTTTTGATTTTATTCTCAATAATTGAAAATGGTGTGGGTTGAGCTGGGCAGGAAAGGGTTAAGAGATGGATTATTATCAATCCATATATAAACAAAATCAGAGTGACTATGCACTTTGAGCATATTTTGAGCATAATTTCAAGCTTGAAAAAATGTGATATAAAATTATTTGTTTTATTTGCATTGAAAAAATGGTACCATTTCACATTTTGTTTTTCTTTTGCTTAATACCAAACCTCCAACATTAAGCAATGCCCCGGGCCGTCTACAAGCTTGTTTGATAATGGAAGGAATTTATAAATTCGGTATTAGATTTAAAGTTAAAGGCGGATTATGTTATAACTTCTTGCAAAATACCCTGGACTGTCTGGACATGTTGAAAACCAGCGCAAAAGTCATGGGTATATATGAGAAAACGGGGAATGTCTCTTCGTGAGGGAGTCCCTAGTTCAGAGTTGTTCTTTTCCGATATTATTATTTGTACTATGAACTTACCTAACTTGATTCATTTTAGTAAGACCTACGTTAGGAGATGTTTTTTCCGACGTTCTTGGACAGATTGATCTATTATCGAATAACGGAGTCTTCCAACGGGCCCTGATTTTGATATTACCCCAGCGATTTTCAGTTACCCATTTACGCCTGGATGAAGAGTGGAAATTGTGTATTCTTGTCTTGCCGGCTGGGATTAGAACCCTCAACAGTTTGATTATGAGTCAAGTGACAGAACCACTATACCATGGCACCTTCCTCGAAGTTCTCACTTCACTTTCGCCATCCTTCAGAACAAGAGTTCAAATAGGCCTAGAAGCATTTGGCAGGAACCGAAAGAGGAGGGCACCAAAGACAAACACACACACAAAAAAAAAAACAGATGGAAAAGAAGAAAACAAACAAACAGACAACGAATGTTGGAGACCAACTGATCTTTTTTATTGTAATGATGTTGAGCTCTCTCTCCCTCTCTCCCTCTCTCCCTCTCTCCCTCCTTTCATCTCTCTCTCTCTCTCTCTCTCTCTCTCTCTCTCTCTCTCTCTATACCTCCCTCACACCGAGTAGTCCATTATAATTTCTAGGTTGAAAATGAACTGGAATAACCCCCAAAGAGCTGAACCGTGAAAAGAAATAAACATGAAAGCGGAGACTTGTCTAAAAGGGCTTATTCACCCTGCCTAGATCAGATGTCCTTGTCTGTTATTGTTTGGACGACATTATAATCCAGACAATTGTTGTTTTTTCACCCCATTTTGGCGCCATTTTCTCCAGACAGATAACGGATCGCATCTATGCATAAAGACAATGTCGTGAAAGTTAAAGGAATTTTGCTGAATGTTTCTTCTGATTATCTTAACATCACTATCATCATTATCATAATAATAATAATCATCATCATCATCATCATCACAACCACCGCTATCGTTATCATCATCATCATCATCATCATCATCATCATCATCATCATCATCATCTCTATCATCCTCATCACCATGATCATCATCCTTTCAACTATCATCATCATCACCACCACTACTAGTATAATCATTGTCATCATCTTCACCTTAATCGTCACCGTTACTGTCATCATCAGCGTATATCACTTTCCCTAATGTTATTCGTGAAATACTTTCTATTTCAATGGTTACTGCAACAGGAATTTAGTTAGCTAAAAGGAGCTCATCAATCTCTCTTGCTTGAGAAGAATTTATATTGTGATGGATCCTCTGGACATAATTATTAAAGAATGATTTATTTCAGAACTACTTTAACATAATTGTGTAAGATCTCTTTTGACATATTTATATTCTTCACAGTATTTATTACATCTTGTAAACAGACAATGGGGAAAATATTTGTATCTGTAATTTCACATGACATTTTCCCAT
>BEXV01001573.1:61091-72400 GCA_003118195.1 Hemicentrotus pulcherrimus
TTAAGGGGGCCGGCGCTTAAAGCGTTTATGGTACACGTTATTACCCCATTAAAAACACCTGGGTCAAAAGTGGAAGGGGTAGATTGATGTGCTTCCAAACGACAATAGTGCTGTCGTTTGGGATTCGAACCCGGATCTTCGTTTCCATGATGGTGATCAGAAAAGTAATCCGGTATAATCCTGCAATCGCGATTACACATGAGGAGAAGGATGTGATAGCGTAGACGAAATAGGAAGACCGAAATAAGAAAGAAATTAACCAGCCATCTATAAGTGATGCAGAAAATGGGGAAATAGACCGTGAGGTCTGTTTTTTAGGTTTATTACTTTCATTGCTCTATTCGGTGGATTATCAGAGTACAGTATTTCATACCGTGCTGTTTGAGGTGAAGGACCTTATCTGTTTTTGTTTTTAGGGGGGGGGCGTCCCCCAAAAATACGGGATAAAACGGGGCATGGGTAGACAAGTGAGTGACGTAAAGCAATATTGCTGAAGCATCTGTTTTGAGAAATGGTAGAATCTACTCTTCGTCAATGGAACTTGCCGTATTGGGCGTCGGGACATGGTCGGGACATCGTTAAACTACCGATGCATGACGAAAAGCCTGTCTTCTTTCACATGTGAGATCCTATTAATCTTTCAATTTAATTACAAAATATCCACGTCCATTCAAGTGCAGCTAAACATTTAAGAGGCAAGCTTCATGTCTGATGCGAACACCCTTTTTGCAATAAAATACTGCCATGTGTGAAACACGTTCATATCGGTGGTGGGAACACTTTATTAGAAGCCCCATTTAACATGTTTAACCCATTTTCATAGTTAATATCCATATCTTAATCTGTGTGAATGCGCCAAAGCGTGCTATCTTTAATACAAAAGCTTTTTGGACATTTTATTTTGTTCATCCCGCCGAGCGTTTCGGTTAAACAACGTGTATGTAATTTGATGTAATATTAAGCTTAAGCTCTTCATTCAACTTAATAGACTTATGTGTAACATGACAATTTGCTTTAGTTGGTTCCAGCTCTCATAAAGACGAAGAAGAAGAAAAAAAAGAGAGAAACAAAATATAGATATAATGATGATAATGAAATGTACCTAGATGCAGTGTGTCATATATATCATAAGTATTCAATTATTAAGCAGTGTATCATCCAAACGTTAAAAGTATTGTATCATATTGTTAGAAATATGCATCGTATATTTGAAGCATTGCATCATTATTAGGAAACAAAACAGAAGATTAAAATTGAAATAGAGTATCATATACAGGAAAAAAAGTATATTATAAGTGTAGTGTAGGTTATACACTAAAATTGCTGTATAAAAAACACAACAAAATAATAATAATAATAACCATAAATCAAGGAGTGTTTCATATAAAATGTAACTAGAAAAGAAATGAGTGTATCATATACTGAAAACAAATGTTAATTGGAAATTGCTTAATATCTTAATTACTATGACTACATTTTGAGCTGTTATAGATCCAACTTTGACGATTCCCTGCTGAATTTGCAATTAAATTTGATTGTCATTGCCCCACAGGGATGAAGACACACAATTATACACTGTAAGGCAATGTTTTAAAAAGTATCTTTTATAGTGAACAGCTAGAAAATATAATATATATGACTGTTTTTTTCTATTTAATTTGATATCTTTACATTCATTTACTTTTATTTGTCACCCAAATTTGATTTCCGAAATCAAATATAGATAATATATGAATCCCGAGGGCTTAAAACAAAACGTTTATGCGTACCCATGGCCCTACGGCAAATGCAAATATTATTTGTATTTAAACGAACAACGAAGAATCAATGAATTTAGATTTCCTTTTAATTCCTTGTTTTACATTTCGAATTTCTAAACGGTCGTTACCAGGTGTTAATTTATACCACCGTAAAATAGGCGTTTTTATGCAATTATGCAGAAAATGAGCAACGATATCAATCAAAAAATTAATTACATGAAACAGATATAACAAAAGACTACATGAAATAGATATCCAAGGAAAAAAATACTGTAAGGTAATACCTGAAATAAAATGTATTTCTTCATTTCTCCATGCAGATCAGTGGAGACGTTTAAAAATGTTCCCTAAACTGAATATTGGAGAATTTGTTATGCAAAGTCTTGTCTGCGGAATTTCAAGGATATGTATGTTATTTGACAAAATACGAGCAACAACCTGACTGGAAAAGGGCATTGACAGTATTCTAACTCTAAATTCAAATCAATTTTTTGATCGCATGATACGTGACTCCCCTTTCAACCCATGACAAGGGATGTTGTATAGGTTACAATACTTTTTCAGCATATTTTATTACTTTCTTCCCATTCTCGTATGCCCATCTTTTTCGNCTCGATGGTTTTCTTCTTCTCACTTTACCTTTCCTTTCCTCTTGCATTTTCCTTCCCCTCCTATTCCCTCTCGTTGTGCTTCCTCATTATTAATGCATTTCTTCGAATCACCCTTCATATTATTATTATTCCTCTTCTTGTTCATCTTTATCGCCGTTTTCGTCTTCTCATTCCTGTAATCATTTCTGCTCTAGTTCAACTCTCTGTATTCTTCAATGTGCTTTTCTTGTCATTTTCCTTCATCTACTTGGCTTTAATTCTTCTTTTTATCATTCGTCTCACGTTCTTCGTTTTCTTACAATACAATATTGACATTAATATAGCATTCCCAGTCTCCCACATTAGCTGTCTTACTTCACAAACATGTTACAAGTAAATGCACACAATTTGAATGGATAATACATGACTAGTATGTGCGATTATCTACACAAGTTTTTAATGTTATTATACAGAAGTTGATGAAATGTATAAGGTCTATTCATGGACACGGGCGATATAAAATATGCAAACAATCAAGAGGGACATGCTGTACTTTAACGAATAAATCACAATTAGAATCGCAAGAACTATTTGTTGAAAACTATTTGCAGAGTGCCTTTCCTCAATGGGAATTTGAACGTCAATATTTGACAACCATTCATTGGTATTTTTACAATAATTAATGACGTCACACCTCAGAGCCACACTGTTCATTAGACATGATTAGAATAGCACCGTTTTTTGAAAAGGAATCTTTAAATAATGGATAGTGCTGCTCGCATTAGATAGAGACGGGACTATAAGGTTCCTTTAGTATGTGTAGAGTGGTCTATTATCAAAAGCGTCTTGTCCTTTTATTTCTATTCCAAGCCCTCAAATATCCCCGTTATTAATGCCGTTGTTGTTGTTGTTGTTGTTGTCATTGTTTTTTTTTTCTTTTCAAAATCAAAATAACTTTCCTCGTTTAATCTATGACAGCGGATGATTGATTACTTTTCAAAACAAGTTTGCCACTGCGACTATCAGTGCATACACGCCTTTGTGATATGTGTTATTATATTACAAGTATCGCTAAAAAGGAAAGAAGTAAATAGAATCACTGACACACGTTTACCTGCGGAAGTTGCCATCATATTTTTGCTTTAAGCCCCACTGCACTTATAGCTACCTGCGCCCTCTATATAGCAAACAATGTCTAATCGGTGACCATTGGTTACCCATGATCCTCTTTTTCTTATGTTAATTGGGAGCTGATTTGATGAGATAACCACCTGTCAGTGACCATGCTGGGAGGTATAATCCCTCCTGGCCAAACTAATGCAGTGGAGCTTTAAAATCATACGTATATATTGAGAACATTACTTCTCGTTTTCACTAATAATTCAGTTGAAATAAGATCGTTGGCTATTCTTATAATTTTTCATCCCTGCGCATGTACATTGGCATACGAAAGGAAAAACAGACCATAAGTAAACAGAACAATATCAAAACATGCATAATGAACACCCTTTGTTTTCTGAAATTAAGTTGCAATTTTTAATGAATTCGATAGCATTTAATGGCATTTCTGTACCGTGTTACAAATTTACTGTTCACACTAACATGAATCGAATATTTGATGTACAACATGGTAGGAAGGTACCGAGCATGTTCTCCGGCAATGTGAACTGCCTATCACGTGGCAAAAAAAGCTGGAGGGTCTAGCAATTAATGGTGGGCAGAATTGTTTTCATGCATCTTCAATTTTCTGGACAACTTTCGTAATGTCTTCTCTCAGATAATAATCAATGTCCCGCGGACCAACCTGCCATTCTTCATTTTTGGGATGTTTTTAATATTTGAATTTACTTATTAATTGCCACTAGGGTTCACTCTCCTATTGTATGACATGACAAGCGGAGGCTTGGGGGTAGCCCTACTTTATGAGAAAAGGTGACATCATATCATTCCCTGATGTATTTCTTGTACTATAAATGAAATGACAGCACTTTGGAGTTCTTGATGACATAAAGAGCTAGTTCAAAGGCAGGTCAACAATACTTATTCATATTATATTAAAACAAAGAAAAACAAAGAACAAATATCAAACAAACAAACAAACATTCCTTGTGGGGACGGTATTATGCTTGTAAACATAGCGATTGACATTTTAAAGAAACTATATTCTGATTATATTTAAAGTCTCCAATATTTAACAAGGAAATCTCTCCTGCTTGCAATGCAGGACTAATTATAGCTGTCATATCTTTTCTTCTAAAAGCAGAAGTTAAGAGGTAATATATACTTATCTTGCCTTTCTGAGTATGCGTGTGTCTAAAATAATATGTCAATTGATTTGAGCGAGAAAATCACTTTAGTTCCTTAAATTGCATGTTTCATTGCACTTATGTTCCGCAATTACTTTGATAATACAGTCATAAAAGCGCTTCAAATGTTTAATATTCCAGACCTTTGGCTTTATAAAGTACATACAGTTTTGGTAATTGCATTTATTGCAATAGGGATTAAACCAAAATTTGCAATGTTTTTTTTCAGTAGATAAGGTTATTTTCATAATACTATTGAGATATTACAAACTGCAACTGCCTTGAGGTATTTTCACAATCAAGTGTATGCCTAAAGGACAGGAGAGACTGTTTTTGAAAGATTGTGACCAAAAGTTTAACTGTCACGAATATCATGAAATTAGACGCTACTTGGAAATGTTATTCCATTAACTAAATTGAAATAACGTCTTTCTTCTCTCACCACTTTTTGTTATAATTTTTTTCCCCTCAGGCACGTTATAAACATGTTGTTTACAATTCATAATTATGTTAAAATGTCATGTAAAATTTGTTGTTGAAGATATTAGGAAGTTAAATTACTTGATAATAATAAATATTAATACGCAGTTTGCCATATCAGTATAAACGCCTATCTTCCAACGGGCCCTGTAATAATTATTACCCCAGCAATTATCAGGTACCCATTTACAGTTATCGGTGGAGAGTACATTGTGGACTAATGAATTGCCACAGGACGTTAGTTGTACCGGGCAGCAATTATAACTCTTAAAGTAGTCACGCGAAGAGTCAAATTGTTTTGAATTGATGCAAAATTCATATCATGGCGAAGGGGAAGCCTTACTTATTAAATATAACAACTTCCCTCTTCAGAATATTTTTGGGCCCGTAGTAATCATCTCACAAAAATGTTAATTTTGAGATCCAGATTTTCCGCCTTCAGCGGTCCTCCGAAGAGCGTCTATTTTCGTGACGTCACAATCATGCGAGACACAGCTATCCACAAAATTGCATTTTACGCCTTTCCGTGATATGATATGATATGATTTTCTTTTCAGCAAGAGAAAATCTTTGTATCCACATATGATTTGTCCATAATTATCAGTTGTCTTGAATTTTCTTCGGTTGACTACTTTAAACCGTGGATAAAGAGTCACGTGTCTGAGTGAGCCACTACTATCGACCCTTGGATTGCGAGTCACGTGAGTGAACCACTATACCGCGACAGCTCCAAAGGCGTTGTTTGCTCACTGGGTTCGATTATTTTGTGCCCGTTAATAGTGGGTTCATGAGGAAGTTTTCTTGGTGTCGTTGTTGCTGCTATAGTTCCTGTTCCTGTCTCGTTGTTGTTGCTGCTGCAGTTCTTTTTGCTTTCTGGTAGTTGTTGCTGCTACAGTTCCTGTCGCTGTCTGGTTGTTGTTGCTGCTGCAGTTCTTTTTGGTTTCTGGTAGTTGTTGCTGCTACAGTTCTTGTTGCTGTATGGTTGTTGTTGCTGCTGAAGTTCTTGTTGCTATATGGTTGTTGTTGCTGCTGCAGTTATTGTTCCTGTCTCGTTTTTGTTGCTGCTGCAGTTCTTGTTTATGTCTGGTTGTTGTTGCTGCTGCAGTTCTTGTTTATGTCTGGTTGTTGTTGCTGCTGCAGTTCTTGTTTATGTCTGGTTGTTGTTGCTGCTCCAGTTCTTGTTTATGTCTCGTTGTTGTTGCTGCTGCAGTTCTTGATGCTTCCTGGTAGTTTTTGCTGCTGCAGTTTTTGTTGCTGTCTCGTTGTTGTTGCTGTGGCAGTTCTTGTTTATGTCTGGTCGTTCCTATTTTTTCGTTATTTTTCTTTATGATTTAAAAAGATGAAGATGCCTTTACATTTCAATGTGTGATAGTGGTAAATTGTTATATGCGAGATATCTTACGACCGTTTCATAGAAAATGAAAAGTGTTATTTCACGTATGAACAATTCACATGTGATCAAAATGAATTGACGAGCAATTATTATTTTGCGACAAGATACTGTTCATGACTTCAGCATTTATTTTCGTGTAAAAAAAGCATGCAGATGTGATATGGGTAGAGAAGATGCAATATATTGAGATAGGCGAAGAAATCAAGATTAAAGGTGTTGAGTCTTTTTACATCGGATTTGTTCGTATATGAAGGTTTTAGATTGATGCACAAGACTTGCTGTCTACTTGTGTTGACACATTGCAATTATTTTGACATTCAGTTCTATATATAGGATTTTAAAATTCCGTGCGAAGATGTGATATTTATAGAGAAGATTAGACTTGGCATACCATATGCTAAGCAAACTGAAACTGGAAGGTGTTATGTGCAGTATGTGAAATCGGATTATTCGTATCCGCATACAATGGATTGATGAGCTGGGTTTTATTTCTGCGACAGGCAATACCTCTTCTCAAATTTGACATCCCAGGAGGCCTCTTCACACTCAATGCGACTCCTTTATAAAAAACAGAAAAACACTCCGCTTCATGACGCCTTAAACTTCGGTCATAGATATATAATGAACTAAATTATATATCAACACTGTATATAGGCCTCGCTTTCAATACTGAATGTGTTGAATTAGTGTTTTTAACGGTTCTTTAGCCTTGAGAGATGCTACCACAAAATGGTACATGGCAGTCTTTCCTATCGTCCGGGATCACTTGAATCTTGATTCAACATACATGTACATCTACAACGAATACGGGTTGTACACCACTCTACTGTCATTCGCAACGCAGTCACAGATGGTAAAGGTTGACCATGTGAAGGTTGCATGTGAAGGATCATCCTGTAGTCAATCCCTGACGGTGAAGACATCACCTCTTTGTTTGCAGAACGTGCCCCAATCCTAGCATTTGCCCCGAGCCGAAGAAGGCTACTCGAGTAACCTGTCAGTGAGGGGATTTTCATTGGGCGGGGAGAGAGGGGAAAATGTGCCCCTCCCTTTTGATGACACCTTTATTAGCGTGATCACATGGATTCATGGAAGCCCGCGCACACAGCTAAAACCACTAAAACGTGTAAAGCACGCTTATTTTCATTAATCCTTTCTTGTGCTGAGAGATCAAACTTTTAGTTGATAATGACAATAACTTCCAATCCATAGATTGCTTGCTTGGAAGCAGTAATAATTAGCAATACAAATTTTGATCTTGAAAGACGGACCTTGGTACATTGTTCGACCAAGAAAACCTTTGAAGGTAGTGGATCTCTAGGTGCATGGCTGACTCCTTTCAGGTCTGTGCTATCCTTGATTAATTGATTAACTTGATTAATGGCGATTCAAACTTACACGTCTAAATAAGAGTAACAATTTCCGCTATGATGGTCGATGGGCATTAATTGAGAAAACTGGATATTTTTTTTGGTTCTCACTAGCTGTCTGCTAGAAATCATAGACCCCTTATTGGTAGGGTGTTGGTGTGTGTATAGTACCTCGTGATTATTTCGTATGGTTTTATGTACAGCTAACCAAATTTTTTCGTGGAAAAAATAACTGAAAATTAAGCCTTTGGAACAAAAAAGAAACATATTTAAATAAACTAATTAACAGAGGGTGATAGTGGCAAGCATATGTGTTTTACAAGGTAAGGAGGAAAGACGTCAACCTTATTCTCGATACATTCTGCCTCATATGCAAGGAACCTACCCCCGTCCACACCCACAGATCCCTTTGTAAAATTTCCGTTGATATCAGGGGGATACCAAATCGTTCCGCATTTCAGATGCAAAGGGACGCTCGGCAATCGATCCTCCTTAATCGAAATGGGGAATTGTAGACGACGATATACACCACATACCTCATCCAGATACATGGCAGGCTGGAGCCGGTGGTGTAGCTACAGGATGGGTTCGAGGAAATCCCCTTATCGGGAGGTAAACAGATAATAAAAGGAAATACCAATCGATGAAATAAAGAAAGGGAAACGCAGAAGGGGAAATGGACGAAAAAGGACACGATGACCACCTTATGCACCCTCCCCTAATTAGTAGCCTCGAATTTGCATTTTATTCTACATATAGTATTACCACTGCCCCCACCCCTGTGCCCCTTTAATATGAGGAATCAGGCTACGTCACAAGCTGGGGCATAGTGCCAGGAGTCACAGCTCAGCCATGACATGTAATATATCGAAGAAGGAAATACAGAATACATTCTGTGTCTTGGGTTTTGGGAATCGTAGTTTGAGAGATGAAATTGAGAAGAATGAAACGTCATCTTATAAAAAGATGTATTGCTGGATAACTTTCACTTTTCTTCGACCTGCATTGTCGTCATCTCATTCATCTTACTTTTGTGTCGTATTTGTTTTTGTTTGTGTTTCTCTGGAAGGCAGTTAAAGGGTTTAACATTATGGCGATGTTCATTCTTCATCTATAATACATTCATTGAATATCAAATTGTCATGGCTGGGACCTTCTCATACATCATGTATACTGTTACATTACAATACTATGGAAATATATATTTTAGAAACAGAGTACATCTGTTATTGTATGCTCAATAGCAACGCTAGCTATTTTTTTTTCTTCAAGGCTCATGTTTAGGGAAATAATTCTGACAGGGACTCAATAATCCCACCTAGGTCAAGTGTTATGAATGTAGACCAATGCCTTAAAGATACTATGTCCCTTTTGCAGACAACCTCAAAATCTGTAGCACTTTAGAAATTTAAACGTTAGCATTGTCCTAATACACTAATACACTTCCTTAAGTATGCAAAGAAACCCGTTTACTTGCTAGACTTCACTGTCAGACACTATCGTCAGTATTGAGTGACTGACTGGCTTTTTCTTCTTCTTAGGTAATAACATACTTAAAATGAGCTGTAAAGGATTTACTTCAATAACCCACTTCTTGTAATGGCCAAAATTAAACTGATTAAATCTTTGCGCAGCATAAAACGTACGACCATGCGGTACAATGGTCTAAAAATCAAGACTATTACTTATTGGCTCTATAGCTCCTAAGTCGATTTGACAACTAATAGTCGTTATTTTCCCACTTAAAGACTTTTTCAAGCCCCATTTTTTTAAAGAGGAGTTCTAAATTAGTATTATCTTTCCAAATGCCATTGGAATTTAACCTTTTCATTTTTTTGGCCTGCAAAAGGGACATAGTACCTTTAACTAATTACCATTGTGCTGACAGGGCTGGTAAATGAGGTTGATATTCTGCAAGTTTTATCTATTGTGTTCTATGCAAGATTCAGCAAATTGATTGATGACCACTATTTTTTTTAAACCTTTGACTGTATTTTGATAAAGTCATTGTAATACTTTCAAATATTAATGAAACTGACAGTGAGAATGTGACCATGATTGCTTCTCCTCACAGCTGACACATAAGAGTGAGTAGCAAATGAACATCAAACTACTGATGGTATTAATCAAGAAATGGTATGCATTCAAGCTTTGAAGTGTCATACCCTCGCAATGTAGGATACCAAGTGGCCGATCATTCAAAATACATATCAACATAGTCTGAAAAGCATTTTATTCGTTTTCTACTTTAACGCTGCACACTGCGTGAATATAAACCCCTCTCTTGAGAGCCACTCAGCTGTAGGGCGTTAACCTTTAATCGTATTGTCTGACTTAAAGGGATCCGGTTACTTTGTCTCAGATTCTGAAACAAAATCCTGGATTTAGCTCATGCTGCAATGATAATTATAATAAACCTTAAGGGCAGTAAGGAACCCCGTGAATTTTACAAGCCGATCGCCTGTCTGAATATCAAGATATTTATGATTGGAAATCGAAACCAAATTTTGCGTTTTCCTAACGGTTTTCATAACACTAGTCTATTGGGGAAAATGATAATCGTAACCGGTCACTCTACGATTATTTTTTTTTGAGGCACTTTTTGATCATTTAGAAGCGCGATTTTTTTTCAGGCTCCAATATTACACTATATCACAAATACTGATAACACGTAGGGCCGTGCATCTCAAGTTTAACATTGTTAAACGATACCTTTAAAGAGAAGGCTGAGATCTGGTAGACATCATAGGTAAAGGTGAAAAATTGCTCCCTAGATTTCCCATTCCCTTTTCCTATTCTCTAGATATCAGCGTAGAAATGTCTCCTTAAAACAATTCATCTTCAGATGCTCTGATATTCGAAATAATAAATATGATAAAGTTTTGTGCCAAAGATTTTTGTGTGGTCCAACATACATACCCATTTTATTGTGCCATGCTCTAGTCTGTATGTGATTTTCAGCAAGGTTTGGTCGATTTTTGTATATCATGTTGATGATTAAAAAAAACACATAACACACATTAATCTCTAATTGACTATTTACTTTTCCCCATGATTTCTTTCACGGTGAAATAGCATGACCCGAACTCAACTTCATCTCTGATGTCATCTGGTTCCTTGCAGACCCTAAACGGTGTTGAAATGATCTTAAGCCTGACAGCTCCCTTGTGCATCGCGCATGTACGTGTAGTTTTAAACATGCATGCTAATGTGCTTGACGTACGCTGTCATTCATGTGCTTCGTTCATTACCTATGTTATTTGCGATGGCATTGTAGTGCCCCCTCTTCGCCACCTCCGAGGCACTAGACAACATTCAGGGTACTTCAAATGTCGTTGAACGAACGGGAACAGCCTCAAGCAATAATGTGGGTGTTTATAGGGAGAGAAAGGGGGAGAGGGGGGGGGGGG
>BEXV01001574.1:28996-39718 GCA_003118195.1 Hemicentrotus pulcherrimus
CCCCCCCCCCCCCCCCCCCCCCCCCCCATTCAGTGAGGTGCTCAAAATTGCCCAGTACCGTAAGGGTTAAGCTTAGGCCTATCATCTGTACCTGGATTCCTCGAACTTGTGACTTGCAGGAGGCCTCGGTAGAGCACGAGCTGCCGTCAGTATGGTGGACCACAGCGTATGGGAGAGGAGTTACCAGGTTTGTGGTAGCCTTTGGGGATCGAGCCCCCCATTCAGAGCGGGAGATGATCCGAGGGCATCCCACAGCTATAAACAGCGAAACATAAACAAAAACAAAAGTATAACACCAACGACTAATCTAATCAGTAGATCCAAAGACTGATTGCATCAACACATTTGCAATATAATTATAAACATAAAACTGAACGATCAGAGGATCTAGATCATACCAGATGTCCTTACCAATGCATTCTGGGTATTGCCATTCTTCACCCAGGTGTTGTAAATTTGTACCTCTCTGGTGAGAAGTTATTCCGTGAATGCTTCTGGCGCTTGCTAAACGGCTCCCATACAATGCGATTTTCTTAAAAAGGGCAGTTATGTCATTCAGATTCTCGGTCATCAAATTTGTACATGTTTAAATTTCCATATAAAAGGCTGTCACAAAGCCTCCAAAAATCGGATCGTATTCTTGGTAGTGTTTCACAAAGACTAGGATTGTTGGGCTTAATTATGGCAGGCTGTTCGTGCCACTGTTTGCTCTCACCATTATGATCCTTAGATAATATTTTTCCTTCAACAATGAATTATGAAAGATGTAAATTCTGTAGATTTGTGACCATGATTTCTACGTCCCTTGAGAGACCTATGCCGGTATTAAATAGATGGATGTGATGGTTATTTTACCTGACTGCTAAGAAAGCATAAATGCTTGTTAGTTAAGCAACCAGACGGCCGACGGATTTGGGTCCTCTCCGAGGAACCTGGTAGTGAGGATTAATGCCTTACCAAAGGGCACTAGCGCATCGCCTTGGTTGAACGGCCTACCATAGTTAAGTCCAACTTAAATTCGATCTAAGTATTCGTCAACCCCCACCCACCCCCCCCCCTCACCAGATCGTGTAGTGTGCGCCGGGCTTATTATGGCAGCCGAGCTAAGGGCCAGGCTAGGTAAATTTTAGCAATTCTGTGTAGGCGCTTGTAGCTTTCCTTGCGATGGATATGTGCGCAACATAAAAATGTTTTGTCATTTACCAAAACTATAAAGCATCATGACAAGTTTTATAACATACAAAGAGAAAGATTTAAATATCAACATAGAATCATGGAAAAGAAAAATTTTCTTCATTGGTCATGGTTTCCACTTTATTACCATCTAATGTAAATATTATGGATATGGATAAATATCATGTATGCTACTCTACAATGTTTAGTCTATTTAGTTTAGTTTAACATTATTTTCAGTAAAAACTTATTTAATAGCACGTCACAAGAACTTTGTTTTTAAAGATGTTTTAAACATATGATATTAAAACAAAAGAATTACTAAGTGTAGACTTTAATCAATGTTTTTAGTTCATTAGCCAGTAAAGATGTATAGCTTTTGAATGAAATATACTTACCATATTTCTTTTGCAAGGCGACAGGGTCTGCTTCGGATATGCTTATGTCCTAATTAGGTAAGCAAATCGGGGAGAAATGATACAAGCGATCTTATATCGGAACAGATATTTAACAAAAAAACAAGTGAAATCTTATTAATCTGGATCATATTGGCTATTTTGTCGTTGCTGCTGGTGTTGTTGTTGTTAACATTATATGCCCATTATTATCGTAATTTTGTTCAGTAAAGTTTGAATATAAGGTCTAACTTTACTTTACTAAACAAGCCCTGCTTCTTAGTGGACCTCTCCATTTTCTCCATTTTAATTAAAAAATGATAATAGATAAAAATCTTTAAAAAAACTTAAAGAATCATAATATTTATTTTCCATGTTAACTCTGTATTTTGTTAATAATCCAAATTATGAATAATGTTTTAGTCATTGATTTGTATTTTCGTCACGCTTGGTATGAGTCTTTTGCATTGCTTACTGTATATTGATTTGTATATTCATGTTGTATACTATACAATTATTGTTTACTGCATAATGATTTGTATTGTGTTTGCAATGATGCTAGAAAAAATGGAAAAATAAAATAAACTAAACTGAAACTGAAACTGAAACTGAAGTTATTACACAAAAGCGTATTTAAGTCGTATTGGATGACACTGACATTTATTTATCAACATAAAAACATGATATTGCATCATCATCATGATGCGTTCAAAAAGTTTCATCAAACCTCGACATTATTATCGAATGTGTGTAATTTCTTCATGTTTTAGGTAGAAGTACACAATTTTCTTCTATTGTGGAAAATAATTCCAAAAAAAAAATAATTAAAGTAAGCGTTCTTACCTCTTTTTCAACAAGACTGCCATGGCAAGCAAAAATAGCGAAAACCATTAGACAGGCGAATACATGATACAGAGAGCCCATGGTTGCAAATATTGTAATCCGACTTAATAGTCCTTATTCAAACACCAGCATGAAGAGAATAAATATCGATGGTTGCGTCTACGGGTAACGAAACTCTGGTTTTAAGGAATAACGTTGCCAATCGTAGGAATAAAAGAAACATACGCTACTTCAGTTTACACGACAGTCCGTACACTTGAAGTTAAAACTTCGAGGTTATCTCGTAGTTATACGGAGGAGTGTGGACGCCCTCTTGGTTGGATTTGAAACTTTAAATTGACTCAAAGTTATAGACCACTATTAAACGATCTTAATTACGAGCCGCGCGGGTCCTCACTGGAAGTTATGTGCCGTGTGAACGGATTTAACTTTCAGGTTTCGCCAGCTTGTAATTAAAAGCGACTGCTTGCCAGTGTGAACATGGCTATGAAATGAGGTCACTGACCGATTTCGAGACTAGATAAAACTCCTGTACTGTGAGAGGGTCCACCTGGTGTTCAAAGCAAACAGTTGGCCCATAGTGCACTTTGTTTCTTCTGAAGATAGCAAAATGTTTACAGAAGATTTTCTCATCAATCTTTTAATAAATTGATTAACAATTTAAATAGATCTATGCCATTTCCGTTGCAATTGGCATTTCCAAGACCTTTGGGGGGGGTAAACATATTTCATTTGACAACGTTCGGCGGTATAGAACTACTAGAGCTGCACGCCCCTGCTCCCCAATCGACGCGTTCCGGGGAAAGAGAGAAAAAAAAAACTATTTACGAGCGTTTTGATTTCTTATGCTGGTGTGGGAAAATATCAAAGAAAAATGTCACTTGAAGAGGACTTGCCCTTTAAAAAAAAGAAATTGGTCATATCCTACATAATAAACCATCCCGGGTTCTACAATAATTGATCCACAAAGCGATGGCATGACCGTAGCTCAATTAATATTTATCTTTCGGGTTAAACAGAACCGTCAATTTTATCTAAAAGGAATCCATCACACACGAGCTATTATTTCCCCCAGGTGAACTTTTTCCCACAGTCATACAGGTCAGATAATACGATCGCAAGGACTTACGAGAAATGACCCCAACGGCAATTAAATACCTGACTATTTTGCCCTTAGAAATCATATTCGGATTATGTCATTATCATATTTGTATATTTCATTAAGTAACACTCAAGGCTATTTAATTTTTGATTTTTTTTTAAAACAAATATAAATCATAGTATTAGCAATTATATCAGGATCCTGGTACCCTAACATAGTCAACAGTTTATAGATTGTTATATTATATTTCATGAATGCATCCTTTATCGCTGATCTGCTAAAAGACATATTGAGGGAATGATTAGTTTAATATTTTGATGATATCTTACTTTAGGATAACAACATCGTTCTACTGAGCAAGTCCAACATTTCATTTCAGCCTTTTCATAACGAAATATATCCCAAATATAATAGTAGGCAAATACAACAAAAAAAAGATTGTTAATAAACAATTATTGTTTTCATATGTTTTTATTTTACTAATATCGATTGTATTGTCCGATTTTATGAATTAACTCTAAACATGATTGTTACGTTTTGTTACTTTGTATTCATGTATCAAGGTGCATAATACTCATTTTCTAACTAATATCGATTGTATTGTACGATTTCATGAATGAACTCTAAACATAATTGTTACGTTTTGTTACTTTGTATTCATGTATCAAGGTGCATAATACTTATTTTCTTACTAATATCGATCGTATTGTACGATTTTATGAATTAACTCTAAACATAATTGTTACGTTTTTTTACTTTGTATTTTTGTATCAAGGTGCATAATACTTATTTTCAAGGAATTCGTCAGTTATACAGATGCTTCACAATGCGACAAAATATTCAAATTTGAGAACAACTGCATGCCAAATCGATACACACTCCACCGGATACGAAAGAAAAAAAAAACCGATGCCTTTAACATTTGAAGTGATAAGTGAACCTTCAGAAAAATATAAGGTGACATTATAAATAATTCGATTCAGTACAATTATTACATTGTTTTGAAGGCACCTCAGTGATACGATTGTGTCAAGTACCCAAAAATGCATAAAATCTGTTAAGATTCAAACCAGAAAGAAATTGCTGTACAGATGTAAAAGTGAAACAAAGTGCTTATGTAGTCAAGCGTATTTACTTACGAGTAAAAGCGCCCAACAACTACCAATAACATTATCATGCTAGAATGTTTCAATAAACTGTAGGTATTTACAAGTCTAAAACTAAAAGTTCAAAAATACGCGAAAATATAAGAGTTACAAAAATCATGATTACAGTGCTCATGGTAAAGTATTCGGTGATAATAAACGAGTACAGTTCAAAAAATATAATTTATGCTTATTTTATTAAAATCAGAACATTTTGAGTTACTCATAACTTTAACAGAACATTATGTCTTATTATCCAACGATAAATGTATAAACAAGCAACTGAGACAAGCATTGGTGTTTTAATGTAGTGCAATATGTTTCAACGGATGTGGGCAAAACTAAAGTTCACAAAAAAGTTATCTTTGGCCCATAACCTTTTAACAATATTTACCCAGATCACGTCCTGAATTCGCATTGCAATTATTCGACATTCAAAACATGACTTCAAGAAATATTAATCGGATACAAAGACCTAACATCAAAAGTATATAACTATCAACTTTAAATCGTGTAACATTGGCATAATTATCTACAAAATGATGAAGAAAATGAAATATTATGATATTTGCAGGCATATTGAACAATTGAATAAATGATTATTGAATGCTAACCTACACATATCAAGATGATAAACTTGAATATTGCAATATTTGCATGCTTAATTAAACTACTGATTTTAACCAAACTGAAATACCGGTACTGTAAATCTTTGCAGCATTCGCCATGTTTTATTATAATAGATGTTAATTGATACATACAAGTAAAAAAAATAAATCACTACAAAGAAAGAACATGTTATCTCAAGCCTTTCCTTATATTGTCTGCACGTTTCAATTCAGTATGATTATTAGTTGTCGTGTCATAAAATTTAATTCACTTAGATGTAAATTTTACTAAATTGCGATTTACTCCTCGTCCCATACTACAAAGGTCAACATAATTCATGATTTTTTTTTTCTTTCCATTATCATCAAAAGTACTGTTTTGTTACAAGGTTCAATTTCTTTTGTTAAAGGTAAAGACCAGTATTGGAAACGCCCCAATTTCAAAAAATGAAATGGAAGCTCTCATTACCAATCATGTGAAAGAATATGTTTTGACTAATACATGATGATAACAAATTTGCCGGGAAACCGCCTACTAATTCATATATTTGGTAAATTTGTTTCTCTCATGGTCTGTGAGAGATATAGGGTAGTCCCATATACATCTTTCTGTGTATAGTGCTTGTAACTTTACGAAGAATGGGCCAAATTTCTTATCATTTTGATGATTCGAGAACCTTGCAGATGCTAGATGCTAGATGATCAACCTTTTCTGATCGATTCCACAAGATTTCTTTCACAATGCAATCGCATGACCATAACTGGTCTTTACCTTTAATGGATACACAAGCCTAGTAACGTATTACGAAATGTCTAATGTTATACTCGTGTTTACTAAGTTTGATGAAACCCAATGATTCTAATTAGAAATACATGTAAGTCATGCACTATATGTATAAATGTCTAAAGAGATTAAAGAAACTAATCTAAATTTAAATCTTACATGATTGTTATCTACGGACCAACAATAGTTTTTACATCGCTCTCGCAAAATAATGATGATTTATACCTATGTTTAGAGCATTTCGTTTACCCAGGGAAGCCCTATCGGCGTCAAAACTGTTCTTTCTGAGGGCCCTGCAATTATTATTACCCCGTCAATAATTTGTTAGGTACCCATTTACACCTGGGTGGAGACTGGCAAATTAGATTGATGTATTGCCAAAGGGCATTACTACTGGGCTGGGATCCGAACCCTCAACGCTTGAATTGAGAGTGAGTGAATGAACCACTTTACCATGACACCTCCACGGCATCTCCACGACACCTCCGCGACACCTCCGCGAGACCTCCGCGACACCTTCTCCCTCTTCACTTTTGATCCCAGAGGGCGCACATGATGACAAGCAATCCGGCTGGGCTCAGGTCATCCTCGACCATTTCGCTGGTGCTATAGGAAAGATACCAATTGCCATCGGTTCTCTCTAGCTGGAATCCCAAGCTGAAGACAAGCGACTCTGCCCGCCTGGAACCAGCGAAGAGATCGGTGACACACGGCTGGTCCAGAGGGAGGCGCTCCACAGCTAGGGCTTTTGCAATCTGATGAAATGAAAGTCAAACAAGTTGAATAACACAATTGTGAGAAATATTGCTTTTGAATGTACAGAATGTTATTCTACGAACTAGAAGGCCCGAATTCACAAAGAAAGGTTTGAGCTCAGACCAAGGTTTGAGGTCAAACCTCCTTTTGTTCCGCCAAACCTCCTTTTGTTATTTACAAACCTGGTTTGTAATTAACAAAAGAAGGTTTGGCGAAACAAAAGGAGGTTTGACCTCAAACCTTGGTCTGATCTCAAACCTTGCTTTGTGAATTCGGGCCGAAATGTTCAGTGTTAATATGCCGAAGGCCTCGTTCACCTACGACGCAGTCAACTTGAATGTTATGATTTAATGATTACGTGAATCATTATATGTTTGATTTGTTTTCATCTAATAAAACAGGGCTCAGTAAATATGCGTGTAGGATCGTTGTTTCGCGAGTTTTCCATTGATTTACATGTTTCAAAATCCACCACGGTTTAGCGCTCTATATCCTGGACCCGTCTTATAAATAGTTGCGATCAATTGCAACTCATTTGCGATTGATATCAATCGCAACTATGTACATAGGGGATAGGGGACTGTAAACTTGCGATTGATTGGAAGACTTGCATTCGGATCGAGGCCCTGAATGAGAATGAGCTTCAAGACAAATAATTAGGGTTTTCCCCGATCCGGAATGCTGAGTGTTATCGGGAGTTTTGACAGTCTAAAGAGGGGGCCACATTAAAACCAAACATAATACCTGCTTCCACATCTTTTCATATCAACAATTCACCCAAAAGGACAAAAGTCAGATGTAGGCCCTAATCCTGAAGCGGAATGAAACGCCAACAAGCTAGGATTACACAAGACCTTTATTTAAAGACAACAAACAAATTCCTTTGATTGAGAGTACAGTAGGCAGGTGGTATTTTACGCAACTAAAACATGGTCCCCGATAATGTTGTCAAAAACCAGTAAACATGCTGAATTTGGGAATCGATTAAATGATATTGTGACGGCCCTCCATCTGAGAACGTGTCCTGGATGCTGGAGGGCTGGCCTGTCCCTTGCCTCTACCATCGTTATCCGACGAAGAGTTAGCCATATCCTGACTAATGCGAGCGGTTTTTATTTGGCTGGCAGTTTAGAGGCCCTGACGTGGCTCCGTCTTCCCAAAGTATATGAGTGTGGAGATAATTAAGAGGTGTTTTGGATAGCTGGATGTGTATTCTCTAAGAGAGGGTTACATTACGTAAGTCTATGGGACTCCAGTAATTACACGTTATGAAACGATGGATTGTTTAACTGTATACTTTAATCATAAAACATAAGTGAATATCTCCAACACGTTATCATAGTTAACACCGACACCAATTACCTGATTAATCTCTGGAGTAGTAAGAAGCAGGAATTTCCTTTTGTAGGAACCCCATTTCTCGTTTCCAGTCCTTTTCCTTAATTTAGCTCAGCTGGAGCGGAGCAGCGAGTTCGCTACCCGACAACGACGAGAGCCAGCGTCGAAGTGACGATACTTTGTAAAACACGGCTATTTATAGTCCCCGAGAGCTGCTTTACGCATGGTGCGTCCGTAATCGCGCTCTGAGCTCTTACGCCCCAAAAGCTTACTGCGCCCTCTACGTTTTCTGCAAGATAACTTAATCGTAACGGACTGGGTCGTTACATAAAGTAGAGTCTAAAATCTATAGGGGACGAAATCTTTATCTCAAAATGTACTTACCACTTTCGTAATCGACCGTTTCTCCTCCTCGGAGCACTCATACAACTTCCTTCCTTGGTCGTCGTTCAAGGCTGGAATTTAAAGATACAGAGAATCTAATTCGACTGAAAATGAGTCCTTCATTAAAATAAGATTATAATGACGTCATACTGGAGCGACAAGGTGTCATCATATTTTCAGATCTACTGTGCTACAAAATTCGGTCCAGGGCAATATGTATAATAACTGACTTCAGAAATATATCAAGTATTTTGTATTGAAAATAGGTAATCAATTAGCACATTACTTAGAAACATTCTATTGACATTTTCATTCTTGAGCACGCCTAAAATTGGGCGATAGCTGATGTTTATCCATTATACTAGTACTATGTCCCATTTGCAGGCCAAAAATATGAAAAGGTTAAATTCCAACGGCATTTGAAAGATAATACTAATTAGGAAGTGCCCTAAAAGGGGAAGCTTGAAAATGTCTTGAAGTGGGAATATAACGACTAATATTTGTCGAATCGACTTAAGAGCTATAGAGCCAGTGAGTAATTGTCTGATTTTCAGACCATTGTACCGAATGTTCGTACGTTTTTTTGCTGCGCAAAGATTCAATCAGTTTAATTTTGGCCATTACAAGAAGTGGGTTATTGATGTAGACATTAATACTCATGTACCCTTTACAGCTAATTTTATGTATGTTATTACCAAAGAAGAAAAGGGCCAGTCAGTCACTCAATAGTGTCTGACAGAGAAGTCTAGCAAGTAAACGGGTTTCCTTGCATATTTTGAATATGAGGACACTGCTAACGCTTAAATTTCACAGATAGGACAAACATGACATAGCCATAATTCCTGCAAAGTTCTAAAGAATTTGATGTTTGGTGCAAAGGGGACATAGTATTTTTAATATTGCATTCCAAGTGTCGCATGGTCCTTAATTATAAAAGCTACTAACAAAAGCGTATTGAACATTATCAAATTACAACGAAAATCACAGGCTTTCATCGGAGATTAGGGATTCTATTCAATCAAAACGGTTATGACATAATGAGGCAAAAGTGAGCGAGAAAGGGAGATATAAAAGGGGAAGAAGAATTCTATTTAAAAAAATGAATTTAAAGTGGCACCGTATCAACATGTTGCTTTGAAGGAGCATTTACATGAAAGAAGAAATTAATATGGAATATACCTATTGTGTTATTTAGAAAATATTGACGGAGGATTAATAGGTAGAAATTAAAAAACACTTACAACCTAGCAGGTCCAGTAAATTTGAAGTGCAGATAAGAATGCGTTGTTCATCTGTTGTCGGAAACATTACACTGTCCTCCTTTTGTTAATTAAAATAATAAGAAGAATACATCCGATTACCATGGTAACAAGCTTCTATGAATAGGCATACATCTATAAAATAAGAACAAAAAACATTTGCGAAGACCGTTATTTTCATTATCTCAGTGGAGGAGGGGGGAGGTTTTTTTGTAATAATAATTATTGTACAAAATATTTTTAAAAAGGCCAGGGAGGCAGGCCAGTCGCCCCCCTCCCCCACCTCCGCGGATCCGCGCCTAACTCAAACCCCCTCCCTCCCATTTCTTGAGTTTTCTAGTCCAATCTAGTCTTCTCCTCCTTATCTTCCTCCCCTCCTGTTTATTCTTCTTCTCCTTTTCTTTATCTTACTTCAACTTCCTTCTTCTTCTTCTTCCTCTTCTTATTCTTCTTGTCTTGATACAATTATAAAGCCTTTGCCCACTTCTGTTCTCTGTTTAATCTTGTTGTTGGAGGGAGTAAGGACTCATTGTCAGTTTTGCTTCCCCGCCCATCCTTAGACTGTTTAAATGACGGATTTGTCTCTTTTTCCCTGAACAGGAAATCCGCCATTGTTTACTTGTTATCTGACAGTGTGTCAATGTGATATGAATACATTCAAAGACAATGATATACAATGTTGACAAACCTCAAAAGAGAAGCCCACCACCTGTAGGAGAGGTCTGGTATCATTTAGATCGGAGCAGCCAAGTTTTTCCCGCAATATTTCCCGTGTCGTCTGCTTTCCGCCTTGTCCAACAAGTAGAGCGTTCAAAGCTACCTGGAACTGTAAAAGCAAAGTGCGTTTAAAGGGGGAAATGAGTTAATCACAGGCGCGTACGCAAGGGGGTGGGGGTTGAACCCCCCCCCCTTAACTTTTTTATGTGGTGTTTTGA
>BEXV01001574.1:69136-82591 GCA_003118195.1 Hemicentrotus pulcherrimus
ACCCCCCCCCCAAAAAAAGAAAAATTTTCCGCTTTCCGGGGATTTGCGGGGCGGGAAAAAAGGGGGGGGGCCCCCGCCCCCCCCCCCCCCCCCAGTCAGAGAGTGCTCAAAATAGCCCAGTACAGTAAGGGTTATAAGTAAAAAGTCAGGTTGATAATGTTTTGTCCTAACTAAAAATTACATTGATATATCCTCATTTCTAAACATAGATTCATAGCATGATCAGCTAAACTGACCTAACGCAAGGGATGAAACGAATATGGCTACGGAAGCCCATTTCCGCTATAATAAGGGTCTTGATCAAGAGTCTTATTGGATGACAAGATGGGACTCAATGAGGCGTTGGTTCCGTAGATCAAGGAATCACGAATGATGAAGAAATTACAACTCTTGAAAAAACCGCCATGATAGGTAATTTTAGTCCAAAAGTATATGGTATTTAGACATTTACAATAAACAGATTTTTTGAAATAAAACCATATTGGAGTAAAAATTTTGAGAAGTAAGAGCAAAAGAAGGAGACAATACAAGATCGACAATAAAGAGGACTAAAAAGAAATAGATTATAAAAAAGAAGAAAGTGGGGAAAAACCGACCCTGGAAGCATGAAAGAAGAAAAAAACTCTTTCAAAAGAAAAAGGGAAAGAAAGAAAATTGTGTTAAGGAAGAAGAGAACAACTATGAGAGAAAAAAGGGGCGAAAGACCATCTAGGCCTAGTGTTTGTTAGTTTTTGTATACGTTTAAGATTATTGTAACCGTAAGATGTATACTTGATGAGGCGTAGCTCAAACTTGACATCGTAGAGTTAGGGAATCAAAAGCGCAAGGGTGATTATGATGTATGAAAACAGGTTTCTGGTTCCCATGATCTTTAATGTAATCGCGATAGTTTATCTATCTTTTTTTCAAATGTCTTTTGTTTTCAACCAGGCAGTTCTTGGTCAGAGGTGTCCAAGTACACCAGCCTTCAGTGCGGCAGTCCATCTTGGGGCAGAGATATGGGACGGGGAACAAAAATTATTAATTGTAGTCCTGGGGGGATGCTCCGGCCCCATCATGCCACCTCCCCTTGAACTGCTAGATCACCTACAAGCCTGACTATTTAGATTGGATGAAGTAACATCTTTAATGCACAGAAATGAAAATATGGATCAAAAACGTGATTCGGAGTGCCAATAATTGTTGTTGGCGGTTCATGATAATCGAAATTAGCACGCATACAATGTATTCTAGAGACATTGATTGCAAAAGGAAAATGTTGTATTCGATGAGGAGACACTCAAACGAGGATAGGGGATCATACGTTGCTTGTGCCTCTGTAACCTGCAATCTAGATTCCAAATCAACAAGACCAGTTACTTCCTGGAGTTTTAAGACTTTCTAGAATAGAATGGAAATCGGAGAATTAACATGCTTTGAAGGATGCAGGCTAAATATCGGCTGGACACATGCTTTCAACTCATCACCACAAAGTTGCGGAGGGACACAATGCAATTTGTTAGATGAATGACCAAAAAAAAAGAAAGACGGATCAAGACCTTAAACCTACAAGAGAGTCGAGACTTTATAACCAGAACAGACTTGGGAATCTGAGAATCAACCTGCTATAAGAGACGCGAACTTGCCATTAGCTGTCCAAATAAAGTTTCAACTAGTCTCCACAAACTTGCAGTAGCCATGCGCTTTGATAGATGAAAGGCATATCTCAAGACAGATCAATAGTACTGTTCCCGACTTTAGACCTACAAGAGAGTCAAGACTTAGGAGAACGAACTGGAAATCTGAGAATCAACTTGCTTTGAGAAATGCAGGCTAAACGTCGCCGGGTTGGATATGTGCTTTCAACATATCTCCAAAAGAGTCATGCATTTTGTTAGCTACCGGTTAGGAGCAGGAGCTTAGACCTACAAGAGAACTAGTCAAGGTTTACGAGAACAGACTGGAAATGTGAAAATGAACCTGCTATAAAAGATGCAAGCTTGTCATTAGCTGATCAATTATAGTTTCAACCTAACTCCACAAACTTATTCAAGGAGTTTGTTTGATAAAAGACAGGCTTCAAGACCGTAGATCAAGACCATATAGACCTGCAAGAAAGTCAAAACTTACTATAGAAGAGACTTGAAATTGGAGAGGTACAGGCTAAAACATCAAACGGCCAAACAATTGTTTTTTAAACAAACCTAAACAAACTTGTGCAAGGGGACAGTCCATACTGTTCATTCATACATTTATAATAATAATATTGATAGATCACATTTATAACGCGCCTAATACATTGTTTCTAGGCGCTGACATCACCTGATCCACTTACGTTGAAATCCAAACAAATTACTGAAATAAATGAATATATATATTTTTTTTTTTTTTAATGACACAAAGTATCTCAAGAATTTAAATGCACCCTTGTTGTATCTCTTTCTTTGTTATTTCCAAAAGAGAAAAAGAGGAGACGGAAGAGACAAAGAGAGAGGGAGAGAGACAGAGAGAGAGAGCTCAAAGATAGAGACAGAGAGAGAGAGAGAGACAGAGACAGAGAGAGACAGGTAGACAGACAGAGACAGATGCCCATGTAAATGTAATGATGGGAAAAGAACATGGAACATGACTTTGAGTTAACATAAAATAGAGAAAACCCACTCCTAAATCTACCATACAGCACCCTTCATACAACAAACTTTTTGACTTCCCAGAATTCGAAAAACACAAATAAGTAGATCATTGAAGATTAGAAGCTGTTCATGTGAAGATTGAAGATAGATGCTTACTTTTATTTACCGAAGAAAAAAAAAATCTATTTGCAAAATACAATATATACAGCTATATTTACAAGTCAATGTTGATCCAAGTTATTCACGACGGAAATAGTACAAGTGTACTAGTATAGTTGCAAGAGATAGAAATGTATCCATATCTAGTTTCAGATATATATTCTATAACCTAGGTAGTACTGGTTTGACTGCCCTACATGAATGTATACTATTAGTACCATTTTTCACAGCAACATAACATGTATATGATTTCACAGCTTTTGTGTTGTGAATTGATAGAATGAAAAGATATATTTCTCAACAAATGAGAGAGAAAAATAGGTAAATGAAAATATAAAAAATTGCGATGAGAAAAGTGCATAGAAAACATAGACACATAAAGCTATTCATCACAATTTTCCGAAAGGATGATTTGAGTGATTCTTCATTCATGATAAGACTTCTGAATCCTTTTTTCTGGTAATTAAGATAATATTTCAACAACACATAGAAGTGACCTTATTTTTTGACGTACACAGTTACTTGCACTGATTTTAAAAAATCAGGAATAAATAATCAAAACGAATACAAAAACGAACATAGAGGATATCAATCAAACAGCTGATCCCATTGAATTATGCTTGTGACACCGTCAGTACTGGAAACATACACGACATCAAATCGGAAGTGAACATTCTGCGATACATTGAATCCCATTGTGTTTGAAGAAATTACATTTTACTTATTTTAAATAGAAGATAAAGACAACAAATAATGTGTAAATCAATATGTACCTCTAGTTGACATCAACAATTGCACTAATAGATTGTATTTTAAAATAATAATAAATAAATCAACCATAATCTTCTTCACCAGTTCAATCATCATGCTATACTCGCACATATTTTTTTAAAAACCTGTCAAATAACTTCAAGAACCCAGGTTTATTTGACTAGAAGCATCAAGCAAGGAATACAACATCTTTCGACACTGTCAGATTTGTCTGCTATGGTACTTTGGTTAGGGGGGGGGGGTGCATGTACAGAAAAAACCTTTCAAAAGTTGAGAAAAAACTCAAATGTGCTGACGCTGAGTGTATTGAAAGTGTCTTACTTGTGGGAAACAACTTTTAGGTGGACCATTCTGTAAATATTAAGATATTGCTGGGGTTTTTTTAGGACACTGATTTGTTCATTTATCCAGTTGACCACTGATTTTTTCCATTGCAACAGGCTTTGGTAAAGGAACCATTCAGTATCCATATGCAACGTTGTAGGAAAGTACATACAATAGTCCCTTTGTAAAAATAGTGTAATTTAAATCATATCCACAAACCACAGGAAGTGATAGTGATGCAACATTTCAATGTGCATACTCTGTGGAAAACATTACTTGAGCTGCATTTATGATTATTTTGAATTGAGACACACATACACATTTGTTTCAAAACTTAACGTAAATCTTCCCACCAGAGTTTCCAAGAAATACTTCATCAAACAAAGCAAAGGTCATGCCAGGAAAGGTCATTACCAAGTAAGGAAAGGTTTCACTTTCATTCAGTATATAAACAATTTTTTTAATTCTTTTTTTTTTTGTCTTCAATTCCTTCTAAAGAAATTATCGGATTGAAGGTAAGCTGAATTTACAGGTCTACCATAACGCCTGGAACCTATTGTTGCACTGCAAAAGCAAGTTTCATATTCCAACTTTCATCTAATGCAAAAAGCATGGTTTTCGTTACCCAAAATAATTTCAGGTTCGGAGAAACGATTTCAGGAGTTTCACTTCAGGCAATCTCAGTATTTTCTCTTCAATATAAAGCACTGCACTCCTGAAAATATCAATGAACTTTGCTTGATTTAATGAGCTGTGGCTTTAAAAAAGGTAAAGCTGACAATTTGCTGTATCATGATGATATTATCAAACACAATTACAGTTAGAATATTATAGAAGGTTAAGATATTTTGTCTGCTGTGAGGTCTCGGTCAGTATTCTGAAATCCAAGATAACTTTGAATGTCCCAATATGAAAAGAACCTCATGAACACCCTGTAAAGAGCACCCTTTTACTTACATGTAGGTCTTTGTCTGGTCCAAAGTTTTGGATTTTCAGCAGACTATTCATATAAGCTATGTAGCAAAGAGCTGCCCTCATGGAATTAAAGAGACTCAGACTTTTATGGATTATAAGACACCAGATCTGAAAGGGTCCTCTCCCATACTTTTTAAATCTGTATATTGTCCAAGCTCCTCCACTTTGGGGGCTTTCAGAATACCATCCCTGCTACCAATGTAGCAAACTACAAAGATACAATGACACTCGAAGATCTAGCAAAAACTATTAGCATCAAAGGAACATCAAATAGTACTTTTGATGTTCCTGAGTGCAAATAGTTTAGCTTGTTCCAAGTATGAGTCATTGTATATTTGTTTTATATCTTACCACCTGTATCATTCCTTGGACACTTCTGTAATAACTTGTACCATACTCACATTCACAAAAGATATAAAAGAAAATTGAACGGCTCAAATGAAACATTGAAGGATGTAAATATGTTTACCTGGCACTATACAGGTACTGCACTAGTGTAGTGCAGTCACTGCAGTTTAGTGTAAATTGCATGGCGTGAGCGCCGTGACACCAAAGCTATAAAACCAATCAATACCAATATTGGATTTGTGCTCATGAAAGCTATGTAATCAATATTCCTGCATTCACCAACAGTATATTCTCTGATACACGGGTGGCAGTGTTCTTCTTAAGAGGACGATCGGAGGAAAGATCTCCATGAAGCACCTCAGTCACTTCAGCACAAAGTGCACATCTCCAAGTGTAGATATCTGCAGTTCATTTCTCACAAAACTAACTACGAACTGGTATATTGGGAGGATACACATCACCTAGAAGGCCTGACACTATTAAATAGTATCCAAAGCTCATAGGCCCTTGCGGAAAACGCAATATGGAGTCATTGAATCTTTGTGGATTATAAGACGATAGAGTCGGGAGAGCTCCTTCCCATGCTGCTTAGATCTGTGTCTTCTCCAAAATCCTCATTGTCGTGATGTTTTGAACTCTTCTTCTTTTTCTTCTTCTTCTTGATCGGTTGGAGTGAAGGCAATGCTGCACCACCAGCTGCGAAGAGATAAATAATGAAGACATAAATAGAACATCACAGAAAAGGCAAACTTGTTTCAATCTTGAAATTCTCCCTCTTTCCCTCAAGCTCACCATACGATTTTCCCCCATTGCCTATTCCAATGATGAAGAAATGATATTTCAACATCATCATCGATCCAACTACAGGTTTCAGAAAAATGTTAATATCATATATAATATTTCAAACACGTAAATGCTTCTTATCTCGGTTAATAATATTCATACCAATAATATGAAAATGGTATCATCAACAAATGGTATAAAGAAGAGAAAAAGAGAGAGAGAGAGAGAGAGGGGGGAGAATAAGGGGGAGAGAACAAAATGGAGAGGGGGAAGGCCAGTGTGAAAAGAAATGTAATAATGTAAAAGTGCATGAGGACTACTTTTATGCCCCTGATGCTCACCTGGTCCCCCGCCAAGGGGTGGTAAGGATGTCCCTCCCCTCACCCCTGGGCCTCCCAGCGATGGTAGATCACCAAGCGAACCCTGGCTCCTCGGGGATGCCATGGCCGGTTCGACTCCATTGGTAAAGGGTGCGCTCTCAGCCTTGGGTGTGCGTTCTGGCGGTGCTGCAGCGTAAGCAGGCGGTGGAGGCTGGGATGCTGGCTTGGATGCTGCTGGTGCCCCGTACGAAGCAGGACTGAATGAAAAGGGTAGATATTGGAAGTGTATTTGATGATTAGAGAAGACAAAAGCACAAGGAACCAAAGGCACTAAGCAAAACTTCTTCCATGCTGACCTTCTGTATGCAAAATTTAAGAAATCATTTTTTCTGTATTGACCATACATGAACATGTATTTAATGTTTTACACAATGTTCTTGCCTTTCATTACTCTCTTTCTATGTCGGAGGCGCAAAAGCTCAGTTGGTAGAGTAGTGGTCTAGTAATCTGGTGACCCAGGTTTGAAACCCAAGTCGATACGCTAGTACCCTTTGGTAAAGCATTAATCCACATTACCAGGTCCCTCGGAGAGGATCTATACAGCCGTCGATCCTGTGGTTGCTTAATAACAATCATTTATTATTCTTAGCAGTCAGGTAAAATAGTAAGATTAAACGAGAACTTACCGTTTGAAGTTTGATCTTTATTTTATGAATATTTAGGAGGAAGTTATTACATGAGATACCGCACGCGCATGCGCAGTCAATATTCAAAGCTACAAATGTGGCTACTCTCAGCAGTAAGGAACAGAGAACTTACACTTAAGTTTGAAGTTTGGGCGGGTGAGGAGGGCATGTAATAACTTCCTCCTAAATATTCATAAAATAAAGATCAAACTTCAAACGGTAAGTTCTCGTTTAATCTTACTATTTTATTTCATATTTCTCCGTCGTAATTACATGAGATTTTGAAGCATAGTAGCCACATTTGAAACAACCAACATGTATGGAAAAGTGAACACTTAAGTAGATTGAAATGAATGCTTCTAACCAATGACTCACCATATTTGACAGTCATTGTACTGAGTTTGTTCATACATGTGGCGAAACAGTTCACATACAACACGTCCATATATAAGACGTCATAATGTTGCAAAAAACATTGTTCGTTTCTGTATCTAGTTTATTCTAGCCATCTGGTTTCTTAATCCCAGTTCTATTATTTAGACAGCTGGTCTCTTAATGCCAGTTCTATTGAAATGCCTTCTGATGCAGTTCTTAATGCAGTGTGCTATCTTGTAAGACTGCCTGGGTAAAATTTCTCTTGTTTTCAAAAGGTTTCCTGTAGAACTTCCTGAACGTTTTCTCTGAAGACCATCCTGCTCGGGCAAGGATCTGGTCCACTGGAAGTTCTGCCTTGGCAGCTGCTGAAGTTGATGCTGCCCGCGTTGAATGAGCCTTATAAACGTTTGTATCCACACCTGCTCTTTGTAAGCAGGTCTTGATCCAGCGAGATAAGGTTTGAGTTGTTACTCTATTATGAGGTCTGGTGTAACTTACAAAGAATGAGTTCTCATTCCCACGAAGTGGACCTGTGCGCTGGACATAATGTTTCACATATCTGACAATACACAATCTTCTATCAGGTGGATATGCTTCCAGTTTAAACTTAAAATTGGTATTTCCTGGTTTGCTTTGCTTCAAGGGTTCATCCAATTGAAAAAACACAAAGCCTCCTTTCAGGGTCATCTTGTTAGTCTTCAATATATGCAAGGTTTGCACTCTCTGTGCCGATACAAGAGCCATTAGCATACATACTTTGAGTGTTAAATCTCTGAGGTTTAAGGAGTTTACTGGAGACAATTTCCTTAGAAAATCGAGGACTGGACTAATATTCCATATTTCTGTATATCTAGGTAAGACAGGTCTCAGTTGAAAAACACCTCTCATCAGTCTGTTTATAAGTGGGTGAGTTCTTACTGTCTGATTGCTGTCAATGAGAATCAGAAAAGTGGATAAGGCGCTACGGGCTGTATTGATTGCACTGTAGCTAAGGTTCCTGTCATGGAATAAACTACTAAGGAATTCTAGTATCGTTTCCACCTCGGCTTGGAGATAACTCATATTCCTGCTGCGGCAAAATCTTCGCCACTGTGTGATGTAAACTTGGTACTGCTTGCAGGTTGATGCTCTCCATGAAGCTGTAATTATATCGACTGTTCGTCTGCTTAGTCCCCGTTGCTCAAAGTGTTGCCGCATAACCTGCAACATAAGAGGTCAATATTAGCATTAAGAGGGTGGGTGGTGTTTAACACAGGAAGGAGTAGCAAATCATCTTGCCTCTGGATAAGCAATGGCTTTCCTTCCATCATGCTAACCAACTGAGGGAACCACGCCTGAGTGGGCCAATTAGGGACCAGAAGTAGCCCTCTAGCTTTATCCTCTCTGATTTTTTGCAAGCATTTGGGGATCATACAGAACGGTGGAAATGCATAAAATGCAAAAGGTTTCCAATCTAGCGTAAATGCATCAACTGCATAAGCCCCAGGGTCTGGGTGCCAAGTGACATATTTTTCTACTTGAGCATTTAGTCTTGAGGCAAACAGGTCTATTTCAGGTACACCGAAGTGGGAAACTATTCTATCAAACATTTGTCTGTTAAGTTTCCATTCTGTTCGATCATTAAATTTCCTGGATCTTTCATCTGCTATGGTATTGAGCCGACCAGGTAGATGGGCCGCAGTAACCCAAATATTACGAGAAATGCACCATTGCCAAATTTCTCTAGACATCTTGTCACACATTGCCGACTTGCAACCTCCCATGTGATTTAAATAAGCCACTGCAGTGGTATTATCTATTCTTACCATCACGTTACACTTATTCATGCAAAACGATTTTATCCCCAACCCAGCAGCAAGGGTTTCCAGGAAATTTATTTCATTTTTTTTTTGCCCTTTCTGCCTCAAATTCATTCCAACGACCCCCTGTTTGCTTCTGGAAGTCAGTAGCTCCCCATCCAAGGCCACTGGCATCGGTGTGCAATTCTAAGTCAGGTTTTTTCCTAACAATTGGGGAGGAGGCCATAGAAACATTGTTCATCCACCACTTTAACTCCTCTTTGGCCTCAAGGGACAACTTCATCTTTCTGTCAAAATGACCCCTGTTTTGTCTAAGGGCTGCAATTTTGTCCCTTTCCATAGATCTATAGTATAATGGGCCATACTCAACCGCCGGGAAAGTTGCTATGACCTTCCCAATCACTCGTGCTACCATTCGTATTGATGGGAGGAACGTGCCCATTAATTCACGGCATATATCTTTCACTTCTTGTGCCTTTGTTTGAGGCAATTTTACAGTCATACTCTTAGTGTTAAGAATGAAGCCAAGAAAGGCTAGTTCATGTGTTGGGATGAGCAACGATTTTTTAGTGTGAATGATGAAACCCAATTCTGAGAAAATCTTGGTTGTTGCACTCACACTCTCTTTGAGCTTTTCTTTTGTCTCACCAATAATGATGGTGTCATCCAAATATCCTATGACTGTATGACCTGCTTGTCGCAGTTTGGCAAAGACTGGCTTCAGCAATTTTGTGAACAGTCTAGGGGCTGTGCTGAGCCCATTAGGTAAGGCTGCAAATTGCCAGCACTCACCCTGCCACATGAACCTCAAGTATTTTCTACTATTTGGGTTTACTGGAATGGAGTAATAAGCATCTTGGACGTCGATTTATGCAAGATAACACTGCGGAGAAATCAAGTGCTTGGCAGTGTGGATGTTATCCATCTTAAAGTGTTGTACGTTCAAACTTTGATTAAGCTCTGATAAGTCTAAGATCATACGAGTACCCCCATCTTTCTTGGGTCTCGTGAAGATGTTTGAGAGGAATTCTCCCTCTTCAAATGAGCAAGGTTCTATTACGTTTTTTGCTTGTAGAGCCAAGATTTCTTTAGTAATCTGAGTTATTTCTAAAGGGCTCTTTTTGTAGCCATAGAGGGGCTTATTTCTTGCAGGAGCCCCTTTTGAATGATCAAATTCGATCTCATAGCCTTGCACTGCTGATAGCAGAAAAACATCTGACGTTAATTCACGCCATCTACGATAGAAATATATCAATCGACCTCCAACAGGCACATTTGAGATGCATTCTTGTTGAAATGTACATGAAGAAGAAAGAGCATTAATCTTAAGATTCTCAAAATAATCATATGCGCTACTTACCTCTTTGGGTAATGGTGTAGCTATTTTCTCCTTGCTGCCTGTGGCCGCTGGGAGGATTGGGTCTGTTTCAGCATGCTCATCGTCTGGGTGTGAGGCGGAGCTCTGTATGGTTTGCCTCGTTGTGTTCGCTGGCCTAAAAAAGGCCTGTTGTAGTTCCCACTTGCGGGCCTGCTACTTGAAAAAGTTTCTGATGTGCCGGTGGCACTGTTCCATCCTTGTCTGCGGTATTGAAAAGTGCTGGACGCTTGCGTCCTGTATGGATGGTACTGGGGGCGGAGTTTACGTTGTCCACGCACCACGCCAGATGCAGCTTTTTGTTGCTCTGTAAGATCTTTGACTCTCTTTGTTAAGTCATCGCCAAATAAGTACTGACTCACGGGTGTGGCAGGTTTGCAAAGATGTGAGTACTTGGCATTTAAGTCTGGCTTAATCTGTTCTTTGCGTAAGCAGTTGATTTCAAAGTTTGTGTTACACAGTAATGCCAAGGCATCCTGTTGTGTCTCTGATAGGGTATCGGGAGACAGAGTTTGAATAAAAGCTGCGAGTCCCCTTGTCAAAGGCTTTTGGATTCTTTGAAGTTTCAAATCACGGCTTCTTGTGTGCGTGGAAAGGTTTTCCCAAATTGCTGCATTCACTTTGGGGCAACACAGGGGAGTACAATTGCTTGGAGGAGGGTATTTCCCTCCAGATTCCTCCAACACATTTTCCTCTAGCTGGTGGGACATGAGGTACATGGCAGACTTTGCTAAATCATCGTGGATCACGCCACCAACCCCAGTGGGGATAGCAAATTTCTGGGCTAGGGCAGGAACTTTGTCCTCAATCTCATGCTCTAGACCTGGTGCAACAGTTTCGTTGATATCACCCTCATCGATGCTGCCAATGTCATATGACGCAGGGCATTGGCCCATGTTTCCAGTGTCAATATGCTCAAAATCATCATCATGTTGTTCAACTTCAACAAAACTCACGTTCGCCGCAGCTGTACACGCTGTCGGTGGTGTATCCCCAGTGGGGCGAGGTGCATATTGACGAGGCAAAAAATCCACCATTCTCTCCATTAAGGATTCCAATTTGTCAAGTCTTCCTCGTAAATCCGTGAAGTCCTCCTTTTCTTCAGGCTTTTTGCCCTTCTTTTTAAGCCCAGAGTTCTTAGACTCAGTCGGGGCAGGCTTTTCCAAGACACTTTTGCGTTTCGTATCGGAGGATTTCACTGCCGATGAGCGCTTTGGCTCAGGCTTCGTAGAGGGGCCCGCGGCAGTTTCGCCCGGGGAAGTACCGGCTTTAGCCGTGCTCAGCGTTCCGCTGGTTTTCTGCAGCTTGGTGCTGTCGTTGCTGCTTGACAGAGACGTCATCGTGTACGTAGATTTCGGAGCAAAACTTCGATTGTTGATATCAAAACAGCACAGTTTTTCAAAAGTCTTCCAAAAACATGAAAAAGGAGAGTTTCTCTCCCTAATTTTTCGAGACCGTTGGTCCGAAAAAACGCCGAAAAATTGGTATTTTGACTGCTAAGGGAAAGTTGCTTTCCCAGTAAAAACAATTGCGCGGCGAATTGACTGCGCATGCGGTATCTCATGTAATTACGACGGAGAAATATGAAATAAAATAACCACCACTAAACTGGTATGCCCTAATTTGTTTTGTTTTTTTGTTTTTTTGTTTTTTTTTGGGGGGAGGGGGCAGTATCAAGAATAAAACAAACCTTCCATTAGAAGAAGGTGATTCTTCATCAAAGAAATCCTTGCTCTTCTGTGCTGGGCTTGAATAAGAGGGTTCCGCTGAAGACTGCCTCTCACCTACAAACAAAAAATGAGAACATGATTGATTGATTGAATTGGTTTAATGTTGATTTTAAAAAACATACAATCAAAATAGCAGCTAAAGGCTCAAACAAATTGAATTTACAAAATATTAAAACCACATTGAAAATTGGTTATAATGAAAGGAAGTAATATGCACAGTAATAAACAAAGTTAAAAAAAATGCCCCCCCCCCCCAGGAAAAAAACAAAACATTAGGTATATGTATATTGTGCAAAGCAGCTAAAAACAAAAATCAGATACTAAAATGTTCATATGGTGTAATAATGGAGACATTGATCATGGCACTTGTCTTAGAGTAGCCATATCAGAAGAGTTCAACGAGAAGTGAATTTGCTTGCAGGGTTGTGAGAAGAAAATAAATTAAACAATTGCATAAGACACAGCCAAAGTCTGTCAATCCTGTATGCATCATTGAAAGAAATACAGCCAATAAATGAGAAAATCATTTCCAGTGATGCTTTTAAATATTTATTTTTACCTACACGTATATACTCATGCTACCATAGGCATACAAGCTCATACATCATTTCTGGCTAGACATACTACTTCAAAACTTTGTTTTTCTTCAGTGAATGTTTAGGAGCCCTACGGCATGTATGGTTTAACACAGAACATCAGAAGAAAACAATTTTAGAAAATGTCTTCATTTGAACACACCAGGTGATTGACCTTCGACATGCAGCCTGGCTCCCTTGGCAAGCTTCTCTGTGACCTGCATGATGTGCTTCTTGAGCTTGGATGTATCTGCTGTCATGGTGAGAGGGGCTGGATTGATGGCCTGGTCTTTCGCTGATTTCGCCAAACAAGTCCTCAGGAGATTGATGATAGAGGCATCCACTGTTTCCTCCCAACCCTGGTGGGGAATATAGCGAGAAAATTTAAACAGATACATCAAAATCATGAATTGTTGATTTTGCCATAATCCTCCTCCCCATTTACATCCTTACTTTAATCTTTATCATCATCATCATCAATATCACGATCATCTTCACCATCATCATCAGTATCATCATCACCATCCATCAACATAATCATCATCATCATCCTCCTCTTCCTCCTTCTCTTCCTCCTCTTCATCATTATCTCCATCATCACCATCATCGGCGTCATCATCATC
>BEXV01001574.1:83775-99760 GCA_003118195.1 Hemicentrotus pulcherrimus
GACATATTTAGAATAAGAAGGCATTTGAAGAGCCATGATTTTCAGGGAACATGTCTTATCTGATGTTCTTCCACACTTGCATAATAACGAATGATAAAGTTCACAAATTATTTTTCACCTCTTCCCAGAACTCAACCTTCTCTTTAATTTACCAAAAATTACCCAGTCGTAACCCTTCGTCACTGGAAAAAGCAAAATAACGATGCTAATATCGGTACATCCTCATGTTCCTTACCCACTCTATCATTGGAGGTATAAATCAATTCTTGATGCTACTTTTTAATAAGAAACCAATTATAAAGGATGTATTACTATCAAATAATCCTTGTATTTTGTCAAAACATATATTACAGTTCGCCACAATGGCTTTCTATGATGTCCAGACAGGTTAACCTTAAAGATAAAGTTGAGTTCTGGTCATGCGATTGCATTGCAAAAGAAATGTTGTGGAATGGATCAGGAAGGGATGATCATCTAGCAAATAAGTATTGGTGTGTAGTGCAAGGTTCTGGAATCATCAAAATGATAAGAAATTTGGCCCAGTCTTGGTAAAGGTACAAGCACTGATCACAGAAAGATGTATACGGGACAACACGAAACATGATGTGGCATATGTTACATGCCATATTTAGAATATGAAGGCATTTAAAAAGCCTACTTTTCAGGGAACATTTTTAATCTCATGGTCTTCCACACTTGCATAATACAATGATAACGCTCACAAATTATTTTTCCCCTATTCCCAGAACTCAACCTTCTCTTTACTTTCCTGCTTATATGACATCTGATCACGATGATCCATTTTCTTACCTGTCTGTATGTTCCTTCTAGAAGTGTATCTAGATTGTTGAGAGGGGATGGGGTTTTATCCTTGAACCTAGTGAGAAGTCTTCTCTGGATGGCTCTGAACTGCTTGGCCCTCTGGTCTAGAAGCTCCTTGTACCGCTCTGCGTGAACTCTCAACTGAAATACAGAATGACAGACACATCGTTAGTTTTGTAGGTTCAGTTTTCAGCATAACACTATGTAGTTCTTTCAAAGGAATAAGGGCCCTGAAAAAATAACGGGTATGAATATAAATATTTCATGACTAAGCTGCACCAATACAAGGCGATAAATTTTCTGACATGTTTGTCATTAAGGAACTGTAGAATACCCCTTCCAAACTTAAACTTAACCACAACCTTGACCCTGATCTTACCCCTGACTCTCAACCTAACCCTAAACCTAACCCTGAACCTAAACCGTACCCTAAACCGTACCCTAATCCTAACCCTTATCCTTACACTGACCTATCCCTGGCCTGACCCTAGCCCTGACCCTAACCTAACCCTAACCCTAACCCTGAACCTAAACCTAACCCTAATCCTAACCTTATTCTTTACCCTAAACCTAGCCCTAACCACAACACTAACCCTTGTCCCAACCCTAACTCTACCACTGATATGCATCATAAGATATTATGTAGTTAAAAAGCCATAGTGTAATCCCTACCTCCATATGGGTATCGATGAGCTCAAAGAATTCTTGAACCGGCAGGTTTGATGTGAAAGAGAGCTTGAAGTCCTTGACCCCGGTATTCCGATGGAATATCCGGACACGGTCAATGAACTCGTTGACCACGGGCCACATGGCCTCAAAGATGTCACACTGAAGTCGATACCTCTCTGTCAAAAGAAGGAACAAAAAAGAAAAAATTGTTGATGCCTGGCAATAACAATTCAATATTCTCAGTCATCTAAAAAAATCTAAAAAAATAACATGAAAAAGAGTTTCACATGGCGATCACAAAGACAATGCGTGATTATCTAACTTTTAAGTACTAAACATGCCACTTTTCTCCTCCAAAATCAATAAACGTACTTGCGCTAATTCCATATATCAACACGGAAAGTAGTACAATGGGATTACAATACAAGGATAAACAACAGCTGTTTTCCTATATCATAGTAACTTACAAATATCTTTCTTCCTCAGAAGTGATTATTGTATTAAACTACATGTAGAAAGAACTTCGTCTGCGCGTAGTTGAAAATGAGAGCGATTTCACAAATAAAAACAGAAGCAATTTTTCAAATTCAAGTTTAATTGTAATCCATTAACAAGTTCTCAGAGTATCATGATTACAAGCTCTTTTTCATATACACATGTACATGTATAACCTTTGACCTCATGACCCCAAAATCTAATCAGTTTATTGGCTCAGCAAGATACATATATGTCCTGCGTTTGATGGTAATCTATCCATCGGTTCTAATGATGTAATCATGAGCTACATGTATGCATACATAATGGGCCCTGTGACCTTTGACCTCAAAATCTGATCAATTCATTGGCTCTGCAAGATACATACATGTACATGACCTAAGTTTGACAGGAATCCATTAATTAGTTCTTGAGATAACCCGATCACGAGAACGGGACGTACAGACGGATGGACATACGTACAACCTGAAAACATAATGCGTCCGGCAACTTCGTAACGGAGGCATAAAAATGGAGCAAGAGCAATTTCTCAATCTTCACATGAAAACACAGGATAAGACTGCCATGCCATTTGGAAATTACAAAGATAAAAATGTGCTGAATTTCTGTGAACTCACTCATTTTACATGCAATCGACACGAAAATGACATTTCAAGTCTTGTAAATGGATTTGCTGGAATAATTTGTTTTCATAATATCTCTCCCAAAATTTTGCACCAGTATTTATACTGCTAAAGACTATTTGTAAAGAAGACAAGTTGATATATTAAAAGAAAGTAGTTAATTGTGCAGTTAATTATGCAAGTTAGCAGAAATATGTAATCTTCCCGCACACTGATGAATAAAGGAATGCACTTTGACCATGGAGTTTGAAAGGGTAAAAAAAAAGAACTGATGCAGTCAGACTCAAAGCATCAACAATCCTGATCACTTACGAGATGATTTAGAAGCAAGGATGGTAATTTTGGGGCCACCGTAGATCTGAAGACCAAGAGCATTGCCTGAACCCATTCCCTCAGGGCCTGTTAAATCTGAGAAAGATATCAAGATAGAACACAATTGAAAACAATAATCTGGATATCTAAAAAAATACCCTCTCTGAGGGCTTCACCGATATGATCACCCATCGTTGGATTTATTCACGGACAATGTGCACGATCTCCACTCCCTGGGGAGTATTCCTCACTATGAGGGGCATCTGGCAATTACTAACACAAAAGCTTTCGTCATCTTACCAGGTACCCATTTATCTTTTGGGGATGAAGTGGCAAATTTAGATTAATGCTTTGCCAAAGGACATTAGTGCCGTGTCAGGGATCGAACCCACGACCTTTGCATATCAAGTCAAGTGCTTAAACCACCCGACTATGACACCTCTTTTACAGTAATTTTACGAATCAAAAGCCTTAATCACACAGACCGGCACTGTCAATGATGACATATGATACATGTAAATCTTTATCATACTTATAATTTTTATCGCTCCTGCCCAATATATTTTGTTTCTCCTGGCACAGACTTAAGAAATTTTGTCAAATCAAATTGAAGGAATTGAACATAATCAACTGTAATTGAAATTAACATACACCTGTATATACAGTACCTGATGAAGTATATAAACAAAAGCATGTTATCATTAGGCCTGAGTCATCACGGGTTTTGCCGAACCCGGGTTTGACTTGAAAATTTCGGGCGGGGACCAGGTCCCCGAAATTTTCTCCACTGACACTTAAAGTCGTGTGCATGCAGCGGCGGGAGTTAAGATTAAGTTGCTGTTCTAATAGTGCGACGGAAAAGACAGTTAATGCTTTCAAAACAATAAAGTAATCAATTGAATTCAATTAAGATGCTTTAAAAAATAAATGGATATCGTTTCAGTTGACGGTAGGTGTTTTTATCGCTCTTAAAATGAGGCTGCAAGAAAAGAATCACGCTTCGTGGTACCGAGTGCGTTCGATCAGAAACGGATGTGGAAATATGACCCACTGAAGACTGAGCAAGTTAAGAATTAAGTCCCACACACAAGACTAAAATGTTGATCAAACTATTACAACTAAATCGTAATACTAATAGGCATTAATTTAATTGTCAAAATATATCCACAACATAATAGTTTACCCTTGAAAGTTTGATGAAGGAAAATAATTTAAAGCTCTTGAAATAACATCGAAGTGCCTTTCGTTCGTTCTAAAGTGCGTGTATAACGGCAAGCTGAAGTTACGAGTCAAGCTTGATATGCATGTTTACATCCATACACTGTCATCCGAGCTGATCGGAACAATAGCATTAAACCAATTTTTAAAAATCAATTGAGACTTAAGGGACTCCAATTCAACAAAATTGCAGTCAATTAATAATTTGCTTTGACAAATAATACTCTAGCTATTCATAATATCTTAAATAAATAATGATATTTCATGAGCTACGTACTCGATATCGAGTGAAGCTAGCCATCATTTTGAAATGAGACGTAAAAGCGCGCAGTAGACTATAGATGGCGGCAGAGAGGGAAAAATTTTAAGAGCGATAAAAACACCTACCGTCAACTGAAACGATATCCATTTATTTCTAAAGCATATTTATTTGATTATATTGAAATAGAAGTTTGTGAATTGCATATTTTAAGTTCTATATTTCAGAATATAAGTGTGAATTTTAATTTTGAAATACCCGAAACCCGAAAACCAAAACCGGGTTTCAGCTCGACGGTCGGGGCACGGGCGGGGACCCGTTTCGACTCAGGCCTAGTTATCATAAGATGCAGAAAATAACCATCAGTTCATGAACATGTTCATACAAGCATACACAGTTTATACTCTATAGGCGGTGTCACACAGAGGCCAAAAATCTGGATTTTAGTTGCTGTCTGTCATAAATTATCCCATTAGAAATCCTCTAACGAAGCAAGAAAATTCTCCCTTGAAAGGATTTTTCGAGGGATTTTTCTGCGTGACACCACCTTATGTGTAAATACGTGCATCTACATGAACATATCCTTTTTCATTTATTATGTAACCTTTGCATTGTTCTATGTATATTTCAACAGCATGCGGTGTAAACAAAAAAATGCACACAATTGCCATTTTTGCGACATTTTCCAATGGAGATTGGAGCCTATGTCCACATGTACAAGTACCTTCATGCACCTGCACGAGGCAACATCTATAATTAATATTCTTCTCTAGCAGCAGATTTTACAGAGTGTATCCAGCATTGAGACTTACCAGGGAATATATCATGTAGATTGGCACAGTTCTTGTTGGAGTCTAGAGTGAGCTTGTGTGTCGCATTCTTGGCAGGCGGGCAGGGTTTACAAACCAGCTTGAGCGGGAGCTTGATTGCACATTGAACAACTCGTGGTGCTCCTAAAGTAAACATTAACAAATGTGGTTTAGAATTTTTTTATTTATTTTAAACACTTTGGCCCGTATTCTGAAGTCGTGTCTAACTCCTGTTTAACTTAATAGTTGTCTAAGTTCTGTCTAAGTCCCGTCTAACTTTAGTCACAAAGTTGTGTCTAACCTTTTTCGTATTTTGAAGTCATGAATAAATAAAGTTAAACACAAATTCCTGTTTAAGTCCTGTTTAACTTTAGACAACTGCAAGGGGTTGTTTAAGGGCGCAATTCTGCTGCTTTTCAACGTGTACGGTACTCTCTACTTGCTGACCCTGATCCTGCTGGGGAGAACGATGGTACGTGCCTCCTCTAAAATTTCAAATACAAATTTTTTCTTGTGTAGCCTGATTTTTTTTCGATAATATTGACTTTTCTTACCTAATGGTGAAATGACTAAGTTAGCCATGACTTCAGAATACGGGCCCATTATGTTTTACATAAGATAAAATGTTTATATTTTTTAAGCACTGTAAACTGTTGTAATTTTTTTAATGCATATGAAGGAGATGGTATATAATGTATAACCTGATAACTGGATGCAGCAGAACACACACATACGCACATATATGCAGATCATCTTCAAAATTTTCTTTTGTTTAGTCTAATTTACCCTGTTGAGGGAAAAGAAAGGATATCTATTAGTATAATATCTTTACCTGATACTGTATTGTACGTTGCTGTTGCCTTGGCAACAAGCGAGGCCGGCAGACAGTGTCCTCTCATGTAAAATGCAATCATTGTGGATGTAGGATTGGACGAATCTCCTGCAACACAGAAAGTATCCATTGATTTTATGGTCAGTATGGCAAGAAAGGTAGATATTGTGCTTATAGTAAAAAAATCACTCTTTTCCTATTGGCTTTGTAATATGGTAATAATAATCTGGATTTATATAGCGCTTAAAACAAAAGCACTTTAGAGACATTAACCCAGTCATCGGATTTATTCATGCACAATGTACACCATCTCCACTCCCTGGGGAGTATTCCTACCATATGGTTGCTGGAGGGCATATGGCAATTAATAAAACAAAGGCTATCGTGAGTATCGTCATCCTACAAGGACCCAATTTCTCTCCCAGGTATGAGTGGCAAATGAAGATCAAAGAATTGCCAAAGGAAATTAGTGCCATGTCGGGGATCGAACCCACGACCTTTGCATTTCGAATCAAGAGCTTAAAATTGACCACGACACCTCTACTGTTCCTTTGTACAGTAATTACAGTTCCTGCAGGCAAAAAGATTGAATACATGAAGCCTTTGCATATTAAATGAGAAGTCAGCTTACCAACAAAGGGAATAGTGAAGGTACTCTGTGAGGCGGCCAATGGGTAGGGGCAGAGCAGCAGAACTCGAACATTAGATAGCCCACTCTGACTCTTCAATGTGAGCTGGAAAATAATAAAAATGATAATAGTAAAAGTGAAAGTAATAATAATAATATTCATAATAATAATAATGATAATTACAATGATAACAATAACAATAATTATGATAATAGCAATAATCATAACAACAATCACGATAACAATAATACTATCAATGATAACAATATTAACAATAATAACAATAAAAATAATAATAATAATATATGAGATTTGCAAGGCTCCAAAGAAAATTGATATCAAATGCTCAATGTGCACTTGTGTAGAAAAAATAAAACTGATATCATATAATAGTGTCTGTATAATAACCGACACAAGAGAAGAAAGATAGAACATATGAAATGGAAAGAGAACAATTAATTATATGACGAATCAAACAGAATCACAATACACAAAAAACATGCGGATGTGGATTCATAAGACATATAAATATGGGATACTAAGGAGAAAAAGAAATAAAAGTTAAAAACTGGTCTCCGTATTTTTCTTTTCATATCTACATGTATAACAGAATAGAGGAGTGAAATAAATCATTTATCTTTATTGCTTAATATAATCTAGTAGATAGTGCATCATGATCAAGAATTCTGACAAAAATGAACAATTGCTCATCAAACTCATCTGAGAAGTATTTGTTATACAATGTGCTTTATCTGCTGTTATTAAAAGAATTAAAATACTTGATTCATCAATGTGTTTGATTACCAGTAAAACATATCTTTTGTATAAGTACAATGTTTAAGAATAACAGGTTAAAACCTGGCAATTTGAAAGTCGTGCAAACATCTAAGGCAATGCAAGACACAGAGGCAAGAATACAATTGTGACATCCATTTACATACAGTGGAAATGAATATGGACTGTTTGGAGAGAGAAGAGTGTTAACTCATAAACTTAAACAGTGTTAATGCGCTTTCTGGTTCTAAACAGATGATATGGCGATTACATCAGAACAAATATTCTTCTCTTGACTCAATAATAAACCGGATAGTTACCTTGACGGTTATTGAAGGTATGGGATCTTCATCCGTTACCTCTGTCTCTTGAGCAACCTGGTGAAATAAAATGTAAAAATAAATGCTGAAAAAGTGTTCTTTCAATTCATTCATATTCACTTTCCGAGCAAGTTATCTTTTAGAGATTAGAGAAGCTATCATTAATTGGTGATAACTCTATACATAATTGATCACATTATTCACAAAAACATGTTGCATATAATCAATGCTAACCACAGCAAAGAATATCCATATATGAAACAAATGTTAGTAGATACTCTTAGTCAATGACTAGTAGTACTAGTAATCAATCAAAAAATATGCCATGCCATGATTGAGCAGTTTAAAGTACTGAAAAAAAAGTTCTACCTAATCAATAAATAAAATACTCTTGGTTATTCACAGATAAAAAAAAAAATGTTAGAACCAAGAAAATCAGCACATCGTATATGAAAACAAAATTACATAAAATTCACAACATTAACAATAAATTTCTGGCTTGCTTTTGAGTGGAAATAAGATTCAACTTACTGAATCTTCATCTAGACTGGACGGCACAGCAGCTATCATGGTGAGTTCATCATCTATCTTCTTCTTAGGAGCAAAGTCTACACACATAAAAAGATCATGTCAAAATACAGTTCAAGTCTATTTGAACTCAAAACAATGTTGTTGATTACAAGCGAATTCTAGATTGGTTGGTTACAATGAAATCTACATGATGTTCATTAAACAGAAATTATATTGTTGTTGATTACAAGAAAATATACATGGTGTATTTTTACACGGAAATTCTACTGATGTTGATTATATAGAAATCTACATGATGTTAAAGAAAAGGAAATTCTTACATTGTCGATTACAAACAAATCTACATTATGTTCATACATGTACCACAGAAATTCTCATGTTGTTGATAACATAAAAATATACACGATGTTCATTACACAGAAATTCTTACGTTGTTGATTACAAAGAAATCTACATGTTTATGCCACAGAATTCTTATGCTGTTGATTACAACAAAATGTGCATGATGTTCCAATGATTGCAGGAAATATGCAAAGCCATGTTTTAATATGCTTTCAAAGTGTGAGACTTCTAAGTCTGGTCAGCACATTTTGACCTTCTGAACATGGAAACTGACGACCATCTCCATTTTATGACCCTTCAATTATGGATCTATTGCTATCACTACCACCTTTCAATTATGTTATCAAGGGAATTTTTCATTTACAGATGACATACAGGGACTCTCTGCATGGAAGAGCCCAATATTGTTGCCAATGACAATTTTCAACAACAGATATGAAGTGTTCAAATCAAATTCTGCCACTGGATGACAGCACAGTTATAATCAGAATGGAGGCTCCTAAATGGTCACCTGCTTTGTGAGATGATTCCTTGATGGCTCTTTGAAGATCTCTCATCTCCTTGTCTTGGTTATCGTAGTCTATCTCCCTGGAATCGGGAGGCGGCACCACGAAGAGGGACGGATCCGTGCCAAGGTAGGAACATACCAAGTGACCCTCGTCATCAAGGCACACTATGACTCCTTTCAGGTCCCTGCCAAAGAAAATGTACTTTGTAAAGCCTTGTTCAGATATGAAGCGACAAAACCGCTGTGAATTTTTTTTTATGGTGGAGAAAAGTTTAATACGTTTCTCATTTCTGAATCTTATAAATTAAAGAGCTACATCTTAGTGAATGTGTATAGGACCTTTGTTGTGCGCAGTTGCCTTTCATTTACTTTTTTCTTCTTCTAAATGGTAGTTTGTTTTTGTTGTTGGTTTTTTTTTCTTTCTTTTGTTTATGGCAGCAATTAACAGCATCATGTCTGAACGAGCCATAGACATCCATTTCTCAACTATTCATTCTAAATTGTGTAATCATTTATCACACGAAGAAAAAAGAAAACACTTTGCAACTAAATAATCATCCCAAGAATCATTTCCATTTATTTTCTGGGATTTTCTTCTATTTCTTTTGCTTTCATTGCCATCAAGACCCTATTCCATCAGATTTGGTCTCTTGCATTTATATTCGTAAGGTATACAAGTGTCATTTATGTCTGCCAGATACATCATTATTCATATCTTTATAGTCACAATACGCATGCTTTCCATTTCCAATATCTCCGATCTGTGATTAGCTCAGGCAAAATAAACTATTTGTATTACGAGTTGTCATTATAATTTTACAACAAGAATAGAAGTGGATGGGAAGTAAAACATATCAATTACTTACTGAAATTCTCCAACTTGCAAGGCCACTGGAACATGTTCAAGCTTTGCTGCCCACTTGAGAGTTGTATCTTCATAGACCAGTAGTTGTCTGGTATGTGTAGCAACCATGTAATGTATGCTGTTCTCATTTACTGCAACAACAAAAGAGGAGACATTGATTATTAACAGTGATTGCACAGCACAGTAATATTAGCGTTTCAATATTTCTCACTTTAAAGGTATTTTTCACAAATATACCGAAAGATAATGAGCCAATTTCACATTTCAGACACACTTAACTCAAAGAAAGTATTGTTAGTTAGGATGCTTTTTATTAATCTTTTATAATACCAGTATTTAAAATATCCCCCATAAGCCAAAGTTTTACCAAGTAACCATCAAAGTTGAATGAAGAAGGAATTATAGGAAAAAACTTTAACTCACACACTGCAGGCTATATGGATATAATTTAGTTCAAATATTGAAGAATATTTATAACCAGAGAGTAGGAGAGAAATTGCATCAGAATACTATTATAATATTATATCATAATCATATTTGTTAAAAGAGAAAACTTCATACTCACATGAGGCATAGATGTAGAAGCTGCTTGGGTTGTACTCCAGCTTTTTAGAAAAGCGCAACGTTCCAACATCTTTTAAGCAAACAATCGACCTCTCTCCTAGAGAAAAGTAGTAAAAAGTTGTATACATGTAGGTATCAGATAGTCAATTAAAATACAAAGTAACATTTGTTCATATCAATGACACCACCAAAGTATATTGTTTCTTGACATTTTTCTTTAGGAGTAAAAAATTCCTAAAATCACAATACAGTAAATGTAGGGACATGATCTGAAGTTCAAAAATCATTTTATTTTCCCTCCTTTGCACTTTCCTACACTTCATTTGGCAATTAAAGTCCAATTATTTTGGCTCATATAACTGTAACTTCTTACTTTTATTATTTCATTCTTTATTTTATATATTTCAACTTTGAATAGTTTCTCTTTTAATGTTGCTTATTTATGTAATGAACAAATGAATGGTAATTTAAAACATAATTCTGCAGCATTCTACTTTTAAACAAATACTACGTAATATGTAATTATATTGAGAAATTGACGTGAACATGAGTAATTCAGCCACTGGCAGCACAGCATTGACAAATAAAAACTATTGTTGAATTGAAGTGAAATGAAAATTGACTTACCTAAGATGACAACTGAAGGTGCAGCATTTGCATGAGTTACTACTGACATATCTAGCACAGGCTCTCCCAGTGGATACGTCCAGTCAGCCTGATAAACAACATAAATGTAATCATTGCATTTAGATGTGTTCAGCCTGTCATTGGTTTAAGTGTACAATCATTACATTTCAGCCAGATAGGCCTACTCTTCATGAATAGCAGGTCAAATCTAACCTACGAATATCATTTTCAATACAAAAAAGAGGCATACACAATAGAAAGATATAGAACAAGAGATGAAGAATAAACAGAGACAGACATATTGTAAGAGAGATAAATTATAATATCATGATTTTATAATAAGTATAACAATGCTCTGGATCTATATAGCACTTACTACATTTACGTTGTGTCTAAGAGATTTACAGAGAAAAACAGAGAGAAAGAAGAAATATAGACATTCCATACTTACTGTTATCCTCTTGCCGGAGGTAATCTTCTGTGATTCTTCCTTTGTCTTGGCATCCGTTGCAACGGCAAGGACCTGGTACTTGTAACTCTCCACCTGCCACGAGGAGGACACAGTCACAAAGGAGTCTGTCCGAGGAATGTACTTGATGGGACCGGGAAGGAGAAAACCAGGGAGGAAACGACAGAAGGCAAAACTCTCCTGCTCGAAGAAGGAGACGGTGCCGTCCATGGACTGCACACCCAAGAAATCTTTACCTGTATGAAGGGAGAAATGGACAGAGATTAATTAAAGAAAAGTTAGATACAACAAGAATGGGAAAAGAGACTAAGAAAGATGATAAGACATTTTTTGTTTCCTCAAGGCCATGCAAGATGGAGAGTATGCAGTACACAAGATAAAAAAAAAACATCTTTATTCATCAGAGAAATGAATAGGCAGAGATAAAATGTTAATCAACCTAAAGAGAATAGTCTGCCCTTTCAATCAATGAATTCTTTAGATAAAATTCTATTAAAAATATCACAGCATTTCATGTACACACAGATACGGTACATAAAACAAGCACTTCCGCTTGTACCCTGTGATTATATAACCCACCTTGTAATTTTTTCAAGAATTTCTTAAATCTCATACTTTAACAGTGATTGATGAAATATATTCAAAGAAATGTCACTAATTCCAGGTCACAAAGTCAAGGTCAAAAGTCAATTTAGGTCAGTAGACTTGGATTATGTTTACAAAACTTAATATGAGAATTAAAAATCAGTTTTTGTTATTTTTTATATTTCATTCAAGTTATCAATCTTAGTACAAATTATAGTAAATAATTCTTCTGATGATTCTTGGTCAATGCTCATTTCAAAATGCTGATTATATTAAGTGGATTTCATTTTGGGGGGCCATTTTGGTGTTTGGTTACCCTTTATCCATCCATGATATAAGTTTGTTTATTTATTCACTGACCTTTGACTCCTCCAAACGGTCCGACTACAAGGCTGTGTGCTGTCCTCTGTAGGTTGTGTTCATACATGAGTTTGAGCTGGTACTGAGAGCCATGCTCTACTGCACCAGTCAAACCTACAACAGGGAGGGAGGGGGGGGGGGAAGAGAGTAAAAATCATGGCTCCAGGTTAACACTGATATTTCGCTTCAACTTATATATAACAGATTCATGGTACATGTATAGTGTCCATAACTTGTATTCAATTATCAATTTTATCAGTATCACCTCTTAAAGGTACTACATGTATGTCCCATTTGCAGGCCAAAAAGTGAAAAAGTTAAAATTCCAACTGCATTTGAAAGATAATACTAATTTAGAACTTCCCTAAAAAAGGTGGGGCTTGATATGTCATCAAGTGGGAAAATAACGACTATTAGTTGTCGAATCGACTTTAGGGCTATAGAGCCCAAAAGTAATAGTCTTGATTTTCAGACAATTGTACCGAATGGTCATACGTTTTATGCTGCGCAAAGATTCAATCAGTTGAATCTTGGCCATCACAAGAAGTGGGTTATTGATGTAGACAAATGCTCATGTACCCTTTACAACTCTTTTCATGGATGTTATTACCAAAGAAGGAAAAAAAAGCCTGTCAGTCACTCAATAGTGTCCGACAGTGAAGTCTAGCAAGTAAACGGGTTTCCTTGCACAATTTGAATATGAGGACACTGCTAACATTTAAATTTCACAGATAGGACATACATGACATATTCATAATTCCCACAAAGTTCTACAGCATTTGAGGCTGGCTGCAAAAGGGACATAGTACCTTTAAATTAAAATAACAAAGTTATTTATAAAGCGCTCTTACACATTTAAAACAAGTTTCACAGCGCCTTATCTTGCATCTTTTATACAAATTTAAAAGACGAAGAGACAGGCATGCTCAGGCAAAATAGTTGAAAGATCTCTAAGATTTCTAAGAGACTGAGACATGTGGTACCAATTTGAACTAAGTATCTGTGCAGTGTATCATCATTACCTGGTTTATAGTACATGTACATGCTGTCAAGAAGATCTTCATCAAATTCTATAGGAATTGTTTTTCCAAATTTTCCTGACCAGTGAATACAAAGTCAGTGAGTGTAACATTATCTTAAATCATAAATTCTTCAAAAGTGATCATATTATGAAACATGTTCTACTACTAACCTTGTACAGAGTAAATTGCCAGTTTACGAGGGTGGAGTACAGCTAAATGCAATGCTTCTGATACACTGTTTAATAATACACAATTAAATACAATGTGAACTGATACAAACTCAAAAGTCATGATTTAGGATTTTATTCAGGCTAACATTCACTTGTAAACAGTGGAATTGCTTTTATGGTGATTTTCATGCGAAATATGATATCTTCATATTTGTCATTCTCTTGGAAACTATTGCAAAACATTAACAAAACAATAACATCAAATAAAAAAAACTAGAAACCGTCATGAATAGTCATACTCACTAAAAGAAACTTTTGCAACTTTGCAAAACTGCTATATGTGATTCATTCTAACTTTAAATTCTAACATTTACATGTAGGGGCATCAAATTTTCACAAATCTTGACACTCACAATTTTCCTTTTTTTTTAATAATTGTTTTCCTTCAGATTGAAAACAGTATGAAGCTAGTCTGGTATCCATGGTTGATATACGGTACAAGAAATGTTGGTAAAAAGAGAGAATCTGAATCATACAAGTCTAACATCATAGACTAAGTAGATCTAGATTTTATCCTCATTTTTGAAGATTACTTACGAAACAAAGCGACCTGTTTCAACCTGCAGGATAGGTTGTTGCAGCTGTGCTTCAAGTACTACATCTTCAGCTTTCAGATGCTCTCCTTTTGACGGCTGAGGCTGGTAGATTCGGAGGACACCATTGAAGCTTCCAACAATGATTTTATCTAGAAAGTAACAAGTGATGTATTAACAGTGCTATTAGAATGACTTCTAGTAAATAAATATCTTAAAGGACACTAAAAGCTGAAGGATTTCTTGTGTATTTGCATTTTATCTGTTTGTATCGTACTTCTAATGGAATTATGGAATAAAATGAAATAAATGAAAGAATGACTTACCATGTGTAGATGAATTTCCATCAATCTTTGCTACAGCAAGGCTACCCTGGTCGAAAACCTCCCCCGAACCGACAGTTGTTGTCCACCAATCTCTCGCCTTGAACAGTGACATGGCTTATCCGTCTCTGTCTCTAACACACAGTGCGATTCTATCCTTGCAATGCTCTCTGGCAAATCATGCAACAGCTGAAACTCTACATAAATGGGAAAAGAAAAAATCCATTAATTTATGACATTTATGAACTACATGTAGTATGCAGTACCATACACTCACAGAAATTAAAGCCAATATGAATGAATTTTAGATCACTGTAATAATGATATCTACATGTTTGAATGTAACACTGGATCTATGAGGTAGCAATTATTCATAGAGTGTGGTCTAGTTTGAAGCCTAACTGGACCAAAATAATAATACATCAAATCTTAATTAAAAAGATGGATGCATGTAGCCACCCCAAATAGATTTGTGTTTCTGATAATTGACTCTGCTCAAGACATTAATACTGGCTCAGCCCCCTCGAAAATGTTGGTTATTAACTTAAGCCACACACCAAAAGTCCTAAAAATCAAATAAGGGTTTTAAAAACGTAAGATATCCAGGTATTTTTCAATGTATACCTTCCCACTACAGTTTTATGAGAAATAACGTTGTGGACATCGTTGCCAAGAGGGCTTCTTTGAAATAAAATATAGATTTCGTAGTCCCACGTATAAAAGAAGAAGTGAAAAGCAATATCTGATTGATACACATCTGTAAGAACCCAATTACACACAAAAAACAATATGTTACAGTACTTAAAAGAATTTAGCAAGTGGAATGGGAAGGCTCACAAAAAAGGAAGACATCTAATCTAACTATAGAGTGATGTAACAAAAACAATAAAATAAGAGACTCAAAATTCAACCCAAAAAGAAGAGATACTGAGTTATCAGATTAAGCTCAGAAAATGCAGATTAAATTATTACCTATTGTATATAATGTAAACAACATTAGGGATTTTGTGAAAAAATATGAAACCCCAGAAACAAAGTCCAAGTTTGTTGACCTTAAATGACCATTGATCTTAACTTAGTGACCTGAAATTCTACTCACATGATTGGGGAGACTTGATAACCCTATAGTCCAAGTTTCATTGACTAAGAACTTATACTTTCAAAATTATATCAAAAATTCAAAAACTTAACCTTAGGTTAAGTTTTTCGATGATGATGCTATCAGCGCCTAAAAACAATGTATTAGGCGCGTTATAAATGTGAT
>BEXV01001575.1:0-13698 GCA_003118195.1 Hemicentrotus pulcherrimus
CGTTGTTGGGATACATCTGATGATATTCAGGAATGTTTTTATTTAGATTGGATGTTTGCACATGAAATGTATTAAAAGGGCATTTGGTGTACTGATTGGTAGAGCTAAGGAGTGTAGTTCTTTTATAAATTGGAACCCAACATATTTCTAATAGTTTTGTGTGATTGTATACAAAATACACACAAAACCATTAGAAATATGTTTGGTTCTAATTTATAAAAAAACTACAATCTTTAGCTCTACCGATCATATATGTTATCTCTTTTATAAATATGATTTCACAAATGCATGAATCCACATTTTTGGAATGCTTCTTTATATTTTTCACTTTAAATGATTCAATCATGATGGTACTCTACCGCATCATTTTATTTGATATGTTGAGTATATAATAAAGAAGAACCTAAATTAAAGGTATCACAAAGTTTTGGTATGGGGTCATGAATTTGGTTCAAATGAACATATTGGAAGCATATGCGATCCTATAATATGCAGTGATCGTTGTCGCGGTTGAAATCAAGTCTAAAGTTATGAAATTGTAAATAATAAACTCTTTTGTTGTATAGCGCCCTCTCAAAGTCAAGATATTAATTAAGCTATAAAACAATGTTTCTGGACTAATTTTGACCGATAAGCTATTTCCGTTTGGTAGGTAAATATCACAACTACATATTCTGAAATTTTCAGGGTTGCAGCTACCATTGTACGGCCGTATGCGCTACTTGAAATTTATCAAAATTTATCGGGAGTACCGATAAATTTTTATTTTCGTTTTTTCTTGAAAGCAGAAATGTTTTAGGGACTAATTATTGTAGTGCTTATTATACATCCACAGGGGCATCCAAATATATCAACATAGTAACAAATAATTATCCCCCAAATTTTCAAAATTTCCCAAAACTTTGTATTACCTTTAAGTTTATCAATTAAAATATTTTATTACAACTATAATTTTATTACAATTACATGTAATCTTTGAAGGCTTCTATAGTGAGGATATGATAGTAGACTTAAGCGAGGTATGCGGTAACACCACATATTCTTTTGACAGGTTTAGTCGGCCCTGAAAATGAGGGCCCTCGGCCCACTCATGTTCTATAACGTTGCATGAATCACATGAAACAGTTTGACTTCGTTATCAATGGGGTCCTACCCTTACAAAAGGAAGATAAGAATGAATTTGCGTAACCTTTACTTGGACATCAAATTACCTGTAATGTTGGTTCAATGATAGGTTGCATGGTTACCCAAGGTAACAGGGGGCTATATGTAGTTTTTGTGTCTGAAACATATATTTACTGAAGGAACAAGCATGTCTAATTTGCTGTTGATTGTTATCATAACCTCTAAGCCTCTAAAGGGATTGGGTATCTTTGTCTCGGCTTCTAAACAAAAATCCCGGAATTGACACACGCTGCCATCAGAATTATAAACCTTGAGGTCAGTCAGGAATCCCATGACTTTTTATCAAGATATTTGTGATTGGAATTCAAAATTTCAAAAACCGTTTGGAAAACTTCAGTCTATATTGGAGAAAAGAATGAGTATGGTAAAAACTGGTCACTCAAAGATTTTTTACTTTCTAGAGGCACTTCATGATCATTTTGAAGCACAATTTTGTTAGGGCTTCAATATTATGCCATATCTCAAACACCCGATAACACAAAGGGCCATGCATCTCAGATTTCTAAAACTGGAAACATTCTTAATGCGTTTAAATGCTGTCTGCTCAAATGACAATGTCAATTATTTTAACAAGTAATTTTACCCTTAAAGGTATAGACCAGTTTTGGAAATGCCCCCCTCTGAAATTGAAGCTCTTATTACCAATCATGTGAAAGAATATGTTTTGACTAATTCGTGATGATACAAATTTTGACGGGAAACCGCCTATTTATTGATATATTTGGTAAATTATCAAATCTATCTGGACTGGATAGATATTGCGTAGTCCCATATACATCTTTCTGTGTACAGTGCTTGTAACTTTGCCAAGACTGGGCCAAATTTCATATAATTTTGATGATTCCAGAACCTTGCAGTACACACCAATACTTATATGCTAGATGATCAACCTTTTCTGATCGATTCCACAACGTTTCTTTTGCAATGCAATCGCATGACCATAACTTATGTATACCTTTAAACTGCTAAGGTAACTTTATGCACCAAATACCAAAGATGCACCTGACAAAACAGGGTGCATTTGACTCCACATTACCCCACCAGTGCACCCCTCTACCAATACAGATATCAATACAGTGTACAGACCATCACCCCTCTCTACTTCAGCCCATACATTTCATTGAACCCGACTATATGGACAGGTGCACATATTGAAATGATAAAGTCCTTCTTTTTTAACTACGGTACTTTTTTAAAAACTATCCAGCTATACATTGGAATTTGGGTGTGGCCAAATGGCACCCCTACCCTATATCACCCCCTTTTCAACAAGGCACCCATGCTACCAGTCGACCTCAATTGAATAACACTCTTTTACTCCCTTGTTGGTATCTAGCTGTATCTCTCCTCGCACTTGTTGACACCTCTATCTGCTATAGTGTACCCCCCCTTGCCTTCTTGCAACTTTATGAACTATACAGCTGTACACCCAAACATGGGCGTGGCCAAGTGACACCCCTATCTATACCACCCCTTTTGTTCAACCAGGCACCCATGCTACCAGTCACCCCCAATCAAATACCCCTCTTTTACTCTTTTGTTTATCTAGCTGTATCCCTTCCCATTCTTTGACACCTCTATCTGCTTTAGTGTACCCCCTTTGCCTTCTTGCACCTTTATAAACTATCCAGCTATACACCTAATTACATGGGCATGGCAAAGTGGCACCCGTACCTACCACCCCTTTTTCAACCGGGCACCCATGCTACCAGTCAACCTCGATGGAATACCACTCTTTCATTCCCTTGTTGGTATCTATCTGTATCCCTACCCATTCTTTGACACCTCTATCTGCTATAGTGTACCCCCCTTGGCCTTCTTGCACCTTTATAAACTATCCAGCTATACTCCTGAAAAAGGGGCGTGGCAAGGTGACACCCCTATGCTTACAATCCCTTCTTCTACCAGGCACCCATCCTACCAGTCACCCCCAGTTGAATACTCTTCTTTCACTCCCCTGTTGGCATCCAGCTGTAACCCTACTCATCCCCCCCCCCTTCACACAGAGGTTTGTGTTCCCTTCAAGTCCATTCATTCTCTTGTTGCAAAGTTGCGTGACAGACATTACTCCACGCTCCATGCACTTGTCAAAGAGAAAGCCTGCCCTCTCTCCTCTGACACACAAACTTGAGCAAGTCTTGCAAATCAGACACATTACTGCAAACTTTTGCTCACCAACAAAATTAACACAATTCCTTGTATTTTTTTTCACTATTTACATTGAAAAGCTTGGTAGTTTAAGAAATATTGTAATCATTGCCACGTAATTGTCTCAAACCTTTAAATGTGATAGCAATATTAATTCACAAATGTGATCAATTCCACAATAAGGTTTGGAAGAGTAGACTCTGCTGTGGAACCGGGGTTCAGTGTGGTGCCAAAACTTTTTTGGAATACACCGCACAGAGCAGTGGAGTGAAGAGGGTGTTGGATAGAAGAGAAGGGAAGAGGGAGAGCAGGAGAGAAGGACCACTGAAATCCATGAACACAAAAGTGGATTTTTATTCTGAAATGACTGTAACCGATGGTTTCCTGTCATAAACTCAGGTCTTCAAACTTTGTTTGCAAGGATACAGTAGGAGGGAAACCTCATTTGGTGATTTCGGGTCTCTTTGCATGTCTTTCCTCTGAGTGGTGGCGGCAACAGTTAATGGCTTGGTGCCTAGCGTCACATTCATTGATACATTTATCAGTAAAGGAGGATTAAGATACATACCTCGGGCTCAGACGGCCTACCCTTTGGAATGCTGGCAAGGGAGCTCCCAGGTTCCGTCCAGATCTCGAGCTCAAAGTCAAGTTGGTGAACCGAAACCTTCTGGATTTCCCTGGATTATCCCTGTCAGTTTGCATTCTCTTATCCAGGAAAACCTCACGATACATTCTTGTTTTTGTCATCTGCTTCTGCAAAGAAATTTCTTAACGCCGCTGGTCTGTCCATTTGATATCAGTGTTATGACTGCTATGCAATAATTGCACCTGCGTAGCTTTCTTCGTCGAAGGAGTAAGAAGATATCTGATTTTAAAAAAAAGAGGATTAACCAGCCATGGATCAGAATTGTTGTCCGATGTCCTACTACATGATTTTTCTTGTTTTCTATACAGTCATTTTGGGTAGCACTACGCCTTTTGTCGAAGCACAAACACCCACCCCGACGTTCGTACCGCAATGCGATGCATCGCGGGAATTCTTCTGCACGTACTACGGGACATGAATGTCGCTTAACCTTCGCTGCGATGGCGTCTTGCACTGCCCCTCTCCCTCCGAAGAAGCCGACTGCCAGCCAAGATGCCGCTACGACCAGCAGACGTGCCCCGATGGAAGTTGCCTGGACGCCTACCAGATCTGCGATGGGTACAGTGATTGCAATGACGGCTCAGACGAACTAGGATGCTGTAAGTACCAAAGACATTCCTTTTTCCTTCTTTTACCGCATCATACCAAAGATAGTTCCGTGAAACTAAAAGAAATATAGTCACAGCGTCACAATCATTATGCTTAGTATGATATAACAGTTTTGTTGCCGATAGACCATAGGACGCTCCTTTTCACACCCTGTTGTCGATAGACGTTTCTGTTGCATATGTTGTAACAGCACTGTATGCAGCTCGCAACTTTGTCCAGCTCATTGCATTAAACTCTTAGCTGTACATGTACTCTAAAAACACAAATTGATTGATTTCTAAACTCCATTTAAACACACGCAACCATTTCTTATTAGATTTGTAAGGCCGCTTTCCGTCAATACAAGTATCGTTCAGAGAATGAAGCAAATGTTTGGTTTGCAATCATACATATGCATGAAAATTGCGCCCTGTTTTTAGCATAAAACCTTATGATACGGCAAGGAATGATGTATTTTTACAGACAAAATATTTGGCACTTATGTTTCATAATCTTGAATACAATAATGATGCATGTATTTCTGTTTATGCTCCATGAAACTAATGCAATTATGCATTGAAAAACATTCTTCTTTTTTTATTTTATCAAAATGATTTGAAAAGAAACGCAGAATAGTACATGCATCTATAGTATAACATTTGTCATAATATGAATCATGTATATAATATACTTTTGTTTGTATTTCTGTTTGTATGCAAATGTTAATTTGATGTTTTCTTTGTTTGATAATAATTTGTTTTGCTGAAATAACAATAATGTTATTTGATATATGTTTTAACATCTTTGCAAATCCTAATTAACCAGCAATTCATAATGCAGAATTTTGCCTTGCTATAATGCTTTGTCGGGCAGTTGGACGTTATACTAATTGGTTATTCACTAATGCTTGATGTTAATGTGTTTGCTATTATATATTTTGACATTCGCTTTCTAGTATAATGAGTTAGATAAAATCGCAGTGATTTTATAACTTACAGCTATTATCTTTAAAATAAGCAGACTACTTGGTTTGATGATCTACATTTCTAAACCTTTCTAGTGGTCCAATAAAGATGAAAATGAGTTTGGTTGAATAAACTTCAAAATCAGATATACATGTAGACAAAGAATAGATATGTTCTACATGTAAATACCCATAAAAGAGCCAGAAGCATATAGTCTGCCAATGTTGAATAAAGAGTTCTTTCTAGAGCAACTTTAAGGATGTGCCGGGTATCTTTCTCCCCATAAAGTGACCACCCCTTTAATTTAATAGGATGCCTGCATGAGGCAATAAGATTTGATAGAAGGTTACATACCTGAGTCTAATCCATTCATCAAATATACACAATGTTCTTATCACATTAATGTTAAAGATAAAGACCAGTAATGGTCATGCAATTGGGTACCTCGCCAAAAATTACAGGGCACCGTATTGATGTTGAATTGGTACCTCGTCATTATTTAAAGGGCATCGCATTGATGATGAATTGGTACCTCATCAATATTTAAAGGGCATCGCATTGATGATGAATTGGTACCTCGTCAATAATTACAGGGCATCGCATTGATGTTGAAATGGTACCTCATCAATATTTAAATGGCACAGCATAGATGGTGAAATGGTATTTTCACAATATTTAAAGGGCACTGCACCAATTCTCAGAGGGTACCTCATCAATATTTAAAGAATAGCCCAGTAAATACCTATAAGGTGCAATGTGCCACATCATGCCTTAAAGGCCACAAGTCAAAATCATTAAATTAGGACCTACATTTGAAGAATACGCCTCTTATCATTTAAATGCACTTTCCTTTGTATTTTTAGGGCAGGTTAAAAAAAATTGTCCTGGGGGGGGGGGCACCTATTTTTTCTCACTTAAGCAATCACCTGCCTTTTATTTAGCATACTTATGTTGTAATGGTTATGCTGACTTGTTACAATAAGTTCCTACTTAATGTACCTTGGGATCTTTAAGACTGGGCAAAAAGTTGAGAAACTACCAATTAACCACATCCAAAATTACTTTAATACCAAATGCTCCATGTGAAATGATGCATGTGAAATGGTGCTAATAGGTATTTGTATTTGTATTGTGTATTGTTTGGGGTTAGTTTGGCTGTCATAACTACTTCTATGAAGTGATGCATGTAATTATAAGTTCATGTCGCTGTCTGTTCATGTGTCTAACAAGTTATGTTTGTTTGTATGGCTTTTACAGCTTGCAGTCTGCATGATTTTGTTCGCTTGAAGGAGATAAAACATCTATTCTTATCTTTCCCCTCATTTGCTTGGTTTGAATGGTTAACTTTGAAAGTGCCACCAAATTTACAAACATGTTTAAAAAAAAAAAAGAAGAAGAGAAGTTTATGAGCGATGATGAATTATGATCCCTAATCTCTAATTAAATTTGTTCTCAATGTGAAGATTGTTCCATGATATGCAACAAGAAAAAGGATCTTATCTTTTTTGGAGTCCAAAATGTAATGTATCAAATGAAAATCTGGCTGTTTAATTTCATCTGCCTTTGGATTAAACTGCCCGTGGCTTGGAAAAGTTTAATGAAATAAATGTGATGTGAGATCATCAAACCTTTAACTGGCGTTATTCCTTAGAAATGTTCCCTAGAAACGTTCCCTTACAATCTTAATGAATGTTATTGTCAAATTTTTTCATTATGAATTCTAAGTTCTGAAATATGAGCTAATGTATTATATTTGGTGAAAAAGAGGAGATCTAGTCTTTAAAAGTTTCTTTTGAGCCCAATTGGTTACACTTTCTTTCAGAGTCTCGAGGTGGATGATTAATGTACAGGCAATAAAGGAATGATCTGTGTGTACAAATGTCAAATTTAGCCTATAAAGAACTGTGAAATGTCTAGAATCTGTTCATGTGGAGGAATTTTTACAGACAGTTACATACATGGTTACAGAATTTATATTTTGGAATGTACCAGATAGCAAAGGCATGGACAGACAATACTCCCATTCTCCAGATGGACTTTTTGGAAAATGGTTTCAAAGTTTATAATGAGCAAAACATATCCTGTTCTTAATTCCCACTTTTTATAAATAAGACGTTATGATGTGGAATGCTGCATTCCCAGATGCCATTCTCGGGATTCACAAATATCATCACTGGTCAGAGAGTTGCCTAGTTTCCATCTCTTTTCTCTCTTTTATTTTTTCAGCATCGATCCCTTTTTCATGTTCTAGTCACAAGAAAGAGAGGGGAAAGGGGGGGGGAAATGCTCATTGATTATGACTTCATGACCAAAATGGATCTGCTTTGTAGTAAAGTACTAACAAAAAATATGGAGAAAATTTTATTTGTACTCTCATTCATATCTTTTTCGTAAAAATGGACCCGGCGTGGTTTTGTCTAGAGGTGCGGATCGGACGGAAGGTTAAGATAACAGAAAACATTGCAGGTGCAAAAATCTGCTCAATGGATTGATGAAAGAAAACATGCACCGGCCATATCATCTGCATATATTTGACACTCCGGTCTCTAAAGCAATATTATCCTTGAAGCGTATGAGTTTAGCATGATGAGGGCTTCCCATCGTAGAGCCTAATTTTGGAAATGTCTGTGTTGCTTGTGTAAACACAGCGAATCTTCCTGTTTTCGTCAAAACAAGCTCTGCCAACGATAATGAAAATACAGTCGAGTTTACAGTCACAGCAGTTCCACATGCATGAAGATGTTTTGAAAGAACATCTTCAGAAATATTGTTTGAATTGATAAGTAATGTAAGAATTGTGAAAAGTCTATTTTTTACCTCTGAAGATATGCATTACATGATTTTATAATTACTCATCAAAATGATTAATTTGATGTAAAAAAATAAGGGGGAGTTTATGGAAAAGTGGTGCTTATGTGCCCTTCAATACAACCCTTAATTTTAGTTAGACTCCCAAAGATGCACAGAGGTTCTTTGTGTGTTTCTTCCTACCATTACTCATTTGCAACACCAGGGTCAAGAGAGAGATACAGATTAAATGCCTCATCTAAGGGCTAAATACTCCTGGCAAGGTTTCAAATTTCCAACATCTTGATTGGAAGCGAAGCAAATGAACCACCTTGTCATGGTGCATAATCCCCCTTACAATTTGAAGAGATGACAAAGTGTAAAATTGTTTTTCTTCACTGTTCAGTTGTTCCTTTTTGCCCGTTCAGATGCAGAAATGTGTGAACTCTGTTAATTATATGCGAGTGAGAGCCCTGCTGGTCTCAAACAAACATTTTTATGGACATGGAGACGATGGAGTTAAAATATATAAAAGGAGTTTAGCCATTTGAAGTTGAAATTGATGAAGTTTAAATTCCCTAATCAGTGTGAAGAATAACAACTTTGAGAAGTCAATTTTGTTTAAGTTGAAAAACTGAGTTTGTTTCACATAATAATATTGTTATCAACCATCTCCAAACCCTTTTATTAGAGCTTATTAAAATAGATGTTTTTACTCAAAATATATCAGAAAATGCAGACAAAAATTACCAAGTTTTGGTAATTGTTGCATGAACATTTTATGACCTTTTCTAGTTGTTGAAAGGAAGATCAAAGATGCCGATAATTATCCTGAAAAGGAATGCATTAGTGCTGTTGATAATTATCTGCAATTATATGATTGAATAGCCTTGTATATAATTTTTGCTGTTTTGACATAAAATTGGATTTGGCTCAGCGGAAAAGTAAATCAGGGTGCTATAGGAAATCCATATGCCCAGGGTGGTTTTATGATATTTTCGTTTGCTCTAGGCAAACAAAAATATCGCTATTGTGTTGATATAGCCTGCACCCCTGTCTCTCTACCTCTCCCTCTGCCTGTCTCCTTTTCACGATCTATTTCTCTTGTTGTGTCATTCTCTCTATCCTTATTTCTCTTTATTTCTGTTTTTTTTTTATTCACTGTCATTCTCCTTTTCTCATGTCCTTTTCTGTTTTTATCTTCTCTTCTGTCTTTCCCTTTTGCTACCTGCCTGCCTCACTTTCTCTCTGCTTGTTCATATTCTTTGTTCTTTTATATGCTGCTTTATAAAGTATTTATTTCTCCCCCTTCCTCTCCCACTTCTGTCTCCATTACTATGTCATGTTTTGTTACATCTCTCTTACAAAAAGAGAAGAATATCTTCAACCATGGATTTGTATTTTGAAGGAGGAAGGACTTTATTTCAATTTTCCATCCCTTTAAAAGATTGTTGGTTTTGGCAGTAGAAAGGGACATGTTTTTTTAACTTTCCAATTCATCATACTTCTATTTTAATAGAAACATATAGGCCCATACATAAAAGTGCAATGAATTTTTTTCTAATGGCTTTGTCTAGACTGTCAAAAAAAGACTTGATTTGTAATTACATCAACTAAATAAAATATTGTGTTAGGAATAACAATAAATCCCCTTGTTTTTAAAAGGAAAAAAAAAAAGAACAGGAGAGAAAGTATTGTATACATGTATCTATTGTGTCATATTATGAGAATGCAATATGAAAACATTATAATGATACACATTTTGCTTTGGAGGTTATTTATAGAGAGGGAAAGGGGTGGTGGGGCATATACAAATATATACCATGATGCTGGAAAATAAGTCAGTACATGAAGATACAAGACCTCAAGTATCAGTGATAAAAATACACCGGGGCTTGGGGCGAATTAGCCCCCAAAATGCCCAAAAGAACCCCCGAAAGTCATAAAAGAGCCCCCCAAAATTTGCATAGAGTTCAATGCAAAACAAATTAAACAGTGTTATTTTCATACAAGCAAGCTTGAAAAGTAGCCCCCAAAATGTTTTAAGTATTTTTTTACCTGTCAAGTATTCTCCCTGCTAATTAAAATGGCACTTAGAATATTGGAAAGGACGGAGGGGAAAGGACGTTACCTGATATGACCCCCTCCTTTGGACCTGACCCTCAGACCCGACCCTCAGACCCGACCCTATGCCAAGAGAAAAATCGCAAATCGAATTTACTGAAGAAAAAAAAAGGCAATAAACTTAAATATTCACTACCTCTTTTGCTAATGTTTAAGAAATGCAGTAGTATAGGGAACAGAAATATTTCTCAAAATACCGGTACACTTTGATCCCTCTTTTGAAGATCTAAGCCTCTAGGCCAAAATTTTGTGCCTCGCTGGTTTCAGGACCGAACTTGTTCCTTTAGAAATTGAAATTCAAAGGGGCTTTCAGCTGGTAAGATCTTTCAAAAGCTTACACGCCTTTTCAAATTCTTGCTTTTCTATATAATGATTTGTTGACGTATATATAAGGCCGCCTAGGAATCAAAGCACTCTTTTAAAACAGATTTGTCGTGAAATTTAAATGATGACAAATTCAGGTCATTATTGCGATGACAGTTATGAATAGAATACAGGAGATAGGTAGACACTATGTGATTCATAACATACAGACAATTTCTCTCTCTTTTCTCGCACCCTTTATCATCCTCTTTCAACCAATGTTTTTAAGGTCATTTAAAGGTGAAATAACATTTAGATACTCTGTTGTGCAGGGAAATATTACAATTAATGTGAAGTTCAGGTGAGGAATTAAAAAAAAAAAAGGTTTTCATGTTATTGTTTGAGGGAGGCATACCATTATACACATTTTACAGTGACTTGCAGGTTATTTCAGCAAATACAAGTATTCTGCATTTTATCTACAATTCTTATTGTGATAATGAGCTCAATTTGTTACTACGTTATAATTGGTGACCATTCCCATTACAGTGAATTAGAAAAAAAAGAAGAAAAAAAATCCTAGAAATATATTGTCATTAAACATAATCCCAATCCTTTATGTGTTCTTCTCAACCCATAAAGACCTCTTTGAATTTCATTTATCAGGAAACGAGAGAAATGTGACACTTAGGCATTGATCTTCAAACCTACAAGATAAAGAGAAATTGGCAGGGCTACAAAGAGACAGATCATGCTTGTTATAGAGATGGAGGAATAAAAGCTATGTTCACACGAGACTGTGGTAGTTTCAATTTTCAAATTTGCAAAGCCTTGAAAAATGATCCACTAACAATGAAGAGGGTTCACATGGACCGTAATGAGTATTCAAAGTAAATTTCAAATTTGCAAAGCTTTAAAGTTGTAAACAATGATATAACAATGATGAGGGTTCACATGGACCGAAATGAGTATTCAAAGTAAATTTCAAATTTGCAAAGCTTTAAAGTTGTAAACAATGATATAACAATGATGAGGGTTCACATGGACCGAAATGAGTATTCAGACTTTTAAACGACAAGCCAGGCGAGCAGGAATTTTAACTACAACCTGGTGTAAACCTCAAAATTAATTGTGTCCATACATTACTTAACTTCAAGTGAGAACTCCCGCCCCCCCCCCTCAAAGGCTTGTAAATATTGTGCTAACCATACATTCACTTTTGGTTTATAACCTTGTGTAGACTTAAGTTTTCATAACCAATAGTGCATCTGCACTGTCTTTAACTACAAGATAACTTTGAAGTTTAAAAACAAGACCTGAACTTAAAGTTAAGGGTCATGTCAACCTGACTAAGAGAATTTAGGATAGTTGAATCTCACATTCATCAACCTACATTTGAACAGGACATGTTGCCGCAGTTCCGTTCTGCATCTATACAACTACCCATCGCGGTTAGCTATTTGTCTAGGAGGGCTGGCTTGAGGATTTAATGGTTGTCTCCCGAATATCATCTTGTTTGTTTTCCGTTACTTTCTGGGGCACAATGTTGATGCATCCACGCCAGGGAAAATAAAGTAAAGAAGGTCGAAACTTGACTCCGTAAGTTATCAGGGAGGGATTTTTATTGATGGACGTGTCAATATGCCAAGAATAGAAGGCCCTTGAACATGAAGTGTTCCTTTTTTTAAACAAAATGTAGCTTTGATACAAATGTCCTCACCAAGTTTGTTGCAGACTTGTACGCTGGAAATACATTGATTATGCATGTTGACACTTTCTTTTATTGTGTGAACACAGTAAGTTTGAATTGAATTTATTTTCTTCTGCAACATTCAAATTAAATTCCATTTCAGCGGTACAAGATAAAAAAGAAATATAACAAATTTGTTGAACGGTTTACACAATATGATTTAAGAAAAGTTGACATTCAAACAGAATGTAACTGATAACACACTACTAGGAATGATTCATTGCAAAGTGTGCATAAGAAGGGCCATTACAGTAAATGAAATGATCATCTTTGAACAGTCGTAATTGATTCAAATCAATAACAAATTATATCAACCACAACTCTCTACTTTTCTTTAGAGAGATGAGTTTTTAAGTTTGCAACTTGCAATCAATCCAGATCAATTGTAACATTTTTTAAAGACAGGGACCATTTCTGTCAAATGATGCAAGGTTTGTTTCTAACCAAATATAATAAATCCAAAGTATGTCCAACAGTAATAGAGACTGCTCTTTCCCCCATCCCCACAAACCCCAACCCTGATCTCTCTCTGCATCATTCATAATACAACAGGGGTATGCCCATTTCACAAATCCCCTGTTTTTAAGAATTCCATTTTAAAAACTTTGCAATTCAGACATATTTAAGCAGTAAAACGTAAAACATTCCAGGAAAAGTCTTTTCTGTTATTTTTTTTCCAACTAGCCAAAAGAGAGCCACATTTCCACTCCAAACATAATAATAATAAATAATAATACATTACATTTATAATGCGCTTGATACAATGTTTCTAAGCGCAGGAGAGAGAAGAAAAGATAAGGATAAAAAACTTTAAAAACTTCTCACTCCTTGGAAGTGTTTGCACCATTTTCCCTGAAGACTTTCACAAGCTGCATTGACTTTGATGCAAGATTGTGAACAATTTAATCGAGAAGATAGTTATTGCGAAGATTGGGTCGAACAGGAATGCTCCTTGTAAAGGGGAATTGAGATATATTGGAAAATGTTTTCAAAAAGAAATAGGTAAATAGGTCAGGCATAATAGTGCCCCCAGGAAACGGATTCCTGAATTCTCAAAATAGGAATGATTGAAATAAAGCCTGAAATATTTACTACTACCAATGCAGACTTGGGTTCTTGAAAATTTAGACTTATTGGATACTATGTTACTTTTTCGGGTCTTGCAGAGTTCAAGTTTCAAAGTTCAAGTCATGACTTCTGTG
>BEXV01001575.1:15067-26336 GCA_003118195.1 Hemicentrotus pulcherrimus
TTGTTGATAGCAGCCGACATGTATTTTCAACAATGCATTTCGCGAGCCCGATGTCATTTGGTTTCGGTAGTGAGATTTACGAGCTGTGCGCTCCGGGAGGGGGATAAAGGGGATTATGATAGTAGGGAAAAAGACTCGCGGTGCTACGGAAGGCTTCAAAGGGCCCTCTTAGATGGTATATCCTTTTCAACTAACAATCCCTGGTGATACTGGGACAGGTCTCAGCCATTAGGTAAAGTATTCAAGGAAAATCCAACTTAGGCAGACAATTACTCTAAGAGAAAGCAGTAAAATCAGAGAAGCAGTTTGGGGAAAGTTTGAATGAAAACGAAAAAAACAACAACTAGTGTGCTTAATTTTCGAAATTCATGTAGGCACTTCATATTGTCTAAGTCGGTAAATTCACTGCCGGACAATTTTCCCATTAATTTCAACACACAAAAACACTAAAATTTTTCTTCTTCAAAATGTATGGCCCAAGAAAGTTTTCTTTTGAAAGGACCTATGATAATATGCTATCCACGATTCATTTTGAGTATCGCCCTAGTGGAGAAGGCACTTAAGAATTTTTAAAATTTTAAAATTTGTACATGAAAAACTGTCTTACTTCAAACTTTTGCCATTCCCTTCCTTTTTCTGCTTCCATTCGAACAAACTTATTAAAAAGGTTGGAATGCTTCCTTTTTGTGACTTTCTGTCAAATGAAAGATCCTTGCCCAACCTTTTTAAAGCATCATGCAGTTCAGACCTACCTATGAAAAGTGATTTTGCTGCATTATACTATTTTCTGCTGTCCATTTTCTTACAATTACAATCACAATAAAATGATTAGAAAATTACAGTTTAATTGCTTTTGCCATAAAATGGCCACCCCTAAAACTTTCCAAAACAGACCATGTTATCATGAAAACACTTTTATCTTCAGAACTTTGTTTAAGCTGGTGCCAAAAAAGTTATTTTGGGGTAGAAAAAGTCAGGGTCTGTTAGCAACATGTTTTTATCAACTGGAATTTTTCAGTGGTACTTGAGAAATCAAATTTATTTGAAAGGTTTTCCAAGGCTTGGCAACAAACATAGAAAGCAGGCTGGCACAAACACAACTATTGTGCACTCTCAAAGCAAGAATGCATCAGCCTTGCATGAAGTGTATAAGGTCATTTCAGGACAGACCAACCCCCAATTTTGTTTTTTTCCACCATACAAAATGAAAGGTAAATGGTAAGAATGTCAAACCGGAACAGTTAGTAAGTTGGAAAGTACTTTGGAGTGGAAGTATAGGAACATTTTTAAGAAAGGTGGAGATGTTCTCGATTTGTAGTGTTATAAACCAGTGTATTAATGTGTTATTTTGCATATATACTTTGAAAACAAAAAATTGCATTTGATCATTTGAAAATGAAGGCACTGATTTGCCCAACATAGCAACAACCTGCCCAACATAGCAATGTGTGTTAAGCGCATTTCTTTGGTATTAATGTGCTTAATGTCATGCATACTACCTTTTGACAAACATTCCTACCAATGCACTTGCCCTTGTACAGAGACCAAGCTGATGCTGATCAGGGGATTATTCAGATTAACTGATGGAAATTCAAAAAAGGAGAAACATAAGTTGAGTGATTGAGGCAATGAAATAGGAGTAAGGAGGCAATTGGAAAATGAAAGCTTAGAAGAGCTTGTTTCGTGTGTGAATAGAGAAATTAAATTTGATATGAAGAAGGAGAAATTGGTTGAATGGATTAGGAATTGAGAGAGCAGCAATGATGAACTGTCTCCACTTTGCGTTTCAGGTAGGATTGTAGATTGTTAACGACTCTAGTTTCGCCCTGTCATTGTATTAAAATAAATTGACTGATGGATATATAAGAGGATTTAAATTGGTAGATTTTAGAAAACTCAAAAGAAATGAATTAGAAGGTCCAAAATTGCTTAACATACAAAGTACAACACAATGATTAAAATTTAGAATTGATGGCAAATGTTGCCTGATATACCAGGCATGATGTACTGTATTGACTATTGGTCTCTTGCGTTGACAACAGATTACTACGAGAATTACGTGATAAACATTCCTTTCTCCAAAGTAAGCATTTTGTTGGTTTATTATTTAGGTCGATACAACAATTTTTTTGCGTGTGTTAGTCCAGTTGATGGGATATTTTATTATGGATAAGTTTTTGTTGTTCCTTCCGTTGTCAAATCGTTTTTTATTAGTCTAGACAGGATGGGTAGGCATGTTGTTGTCATCACATTGGAAGGAAATAATTAAAAGAAAGATTAAACATCTAGTCTGACGTTCAGGTGGAGAACATGTATGTCTGCCCTCCCCTGCCTTCCTTCCATCAGAGTTTATAGCGGAAGTCAGTCCACCCTGATATTAAGTTGGTTTTACGTGAGCAAAATCTAGTGAAAGTAAGAAAGTTATGAGTTTTTCAAAATTTGTCATCAGTGAGACACAAATTGGCAAACACCCTGACATATCCTGCGAGGTCCTCTCCAATTTGCTCCATGAAAATTTCATTAGCTTTCATTTTCTTAGTTACTGATGACGGAATAGATTTGTTTCAAACACGGGAGGTACAAAAACTTATGTTTAGGGTGCATGCATAATTGAAAGTTTTCTTAAAATCCCTAATTTTTAAAATTAAAGTATATAATATATATATATATTCCGTATGGAATATTACTTGTCAATTTAATTACTCTTTTCACTTCAAATTAAAAAAATAGCAATCAAACACACGTTAGTGTTTTACACACAGATTCTGTGTCTAATTGCGTACCATTCAAAATGAATGAATGGGACAGATCGGAAGGAAGGTTGTATATAGATCAGGACTGGAGAGGAAATGATCAATGTTTTTCATTCTTCAGACTTTATCCAGACTCTTCACCTGTGTCTATTCATCAAAAGGACAAAAATGATTGCTTGTTTGATACTGGTTGAAGGTCTGTCCTTGACTTACAATAGGCCAGAGGTTTAGTGATTGAGTTTATGAATGGATAAAGAATGCTATAGTTTGGGTAGATTGGATGGGGAGTGGGATCAGTAGTAGTATACTATTGACAAAAATGTGAGAGGTCTTTGATTCAGGAAACTATTAATGATAACTGTTATGTGGTTCTTATACTCCAAATAAGTATGTGATGAAAAAGTATTGTTCATCTAGGGATGCTAGCTTGAGTGGATTAAGAACTGCTCACTCATAAAAGGGGGAAAAAGGGCCTTGAAGGGGATATCATTTGATCGATGAGAATGTAACAACATGGGCATTTGGCAGAAAAAGAAAAACAAAATAGGGCAAGATATCTTGTTATTGTATAGAAAAGTTAAAAAAATATATTGGGGCATCCCCTCCCGCCAAGGGTAAAGATTGAAATATTATTTGTAAGGACTACGTGTACTTATAGTTCAAATACTACAGTATTCTTGAGTATACATACATCCATTTGACAGAATTATTATGTATCGGAGGCCTATCATTTTGTCAATTGTGGTTGCTTTTTACAAGATTTTTTTTTGTTGTTGTTGTTGTTGTTGTTTTTTTTTTTTGTTGTTTTTTGGGGGGGTTCATTGTCTCCTATTTATCTATGGCCGTGTACAACGTGAAATTCCCATTCCCACTGTTACTGGCCGTGAAAGTTTATTGGCACCTGTCTTCAAGTCGGATCAGAGTATAATAATCCATCTATGTCACAACCTACTACAAGACTCCTTTTGTGAAATGAAAGCCAACCGTGCTGACCCACATAGAAACCTTGCCTAGACACATGAATATACGAGCAGCCAAATTTAGCCTGACAAAAAAATAGAGTCAAGGCTCGAGTATGAAAGCAAGGTTTTAACCTCTAAAAACCTGAATTTGGGTCTGTTTGCTTTGCAGTGAATCGTACGGTTTCAGTAGAACTGTTTTCTAGGGCCTAAAAAAAAAAGTCAAGGCTCAAGTTTGAAAGCAAGGTTTTATCCTCCGTTAACCTGAATTTTGGTCTGTATGCTTTGCAGTGAATTGTATAGTTTCAGTAGAGCTGTTATACAGGGCCTGACAATAAAGTCAAGCCCCCCAACTTTGAGTTTGAAAACCTGGATTTTATCCTCTAAAAACCTGCATTTTGGATTGTTTGCTTTGCAATGAATCGTATGGTTTCAGTTGAGATGTTTTCCAAGGCTTTGGTCCCTCCCACTTTTTTGGTTGACCTGCTACCAGTGTCTTTCGTCAATGGGTACATACAAACTAGAAAAACTTGTAATTATTTTGGCGAAATGCTTTTAATATCTTTGATATAAAAAAAGCACCTGTGAAATTAGGCAAGACATCCCCTGAAAGAAGCAGTGCACTACTAATCTTTTGGGATTATCTATTGTCCCAAATGTATTCATTTTTAATTATTTTTGGACTGCGTTTTAAATTACCTGGACTTGCTGTTATTAATATTGCACCCTAAAACATGATTGAAACGAAGAATTTCAATCAGGGTTGCATGAGATATGATAACAAACCCCTACTGATTAGATCTAAGAGTCTGTTTAGAAGCGGAAGGACGTTAACTTTCTCTTAAATTGTAGGAGTTATATAATGCCCTTTTGGCTCTTGATGATATATAACTTTTCAAAGAAGATTCTTGTTTTAAAAAATCCATGCCAAATTCTATAAACCTTGTGTTTCTGTGAGACGGAAAGGCTTAAAAGATTGACTTGTGTGGCCATTTTTATTGTGATACGAGTGGCTTCGTCATATTTCATCCATTAGCTGCTAGTGAAAGTGGATGCCATATTGCATTGAAATTGACTCTTTTTCAATCATCACTCTATTTGCTTAGATAAATGGAATAAAGAAAATAAATAGCTCAATAACTTGCTCAGCTCAGGTTATGTCTTTGTAGAAAAGTTTAAATATGACGGTGATTGCTTCTTCAAGGGTGGTTCTTATATAACTTCTTCTTCTATCTGACATCCATGTATGTAGGGAGAGTTTGTCTCTGATTTATATTCTATATATTTTTGTTTAAGAATACAAATTTAGAGCATGAAACGATCTAACTGCATATACATATGCTTATATACTTGCGTTGAAGTAGGTATTTAGAAGTTTTGGCAGTTTGTAGGTTTAACCATTATTTCATATCTTGATAAGCAGCAGTCCATTGAAAATTTGAACATTTCAACTCTATTATAGGCTTTCCCCTTTTTGATCAATTTTAATTTGTTATGAGATATTGATGTATGATACTGTTTTTGAGGAAAGTTTTGTGAAATACACGTACACTGTATCAGTTTTAGAAGAATGATGTCTTCTCTAACAAACTTATCAACTCTTTCTGCTTCTGAATTTGAAATTGTGATTTATATGGTAAGCATACCTGAATTCCCTACAGTCTACAACTTGAATTTTAAAAAATTAATACAAATAAATGTAGAATTATTTATTATAGCGATGTTCTCATATGCCTTCCAGTCATGGTTGAGGTCTTTCTAAGAATTGATTGATGGCCAACGTTCGGTGTCTGTTTAGAACCAGAAGGTTGTTAACTCATATGCTTTAATACACACTTAACACCCTTCTGGCTCTCAACAGGCATTGCTAAGATGTTATGAATCGTGACTCCCGACATAAATTTGGGGCATTAAAAAGAATGGGGTACTTGATGGAAAACACACTTTCACTTTTCACCTTTCAATATTTGAGTGGGCCTGAGAGATTGACCCGTCACTGTCATGATGCATTTGTTGCCAAGCTCACAACCACCCCAATTTGTCTATTACTTGCCTAGTGCAACCATGGTACAACCAACATGTGCAGGAGAAAAAAAAACAAACAAATGGAATGGAAAAATATATAAGAAATCAGTAGAATAGATTAACAAAATGAAGCAAATATTTTTTTCTTGTTCAGTGCAGAGGGTAATTTGGAATTGTTTTATTTTATTTTTATGTAAACAAAAATTAATGAATACTTAAATTTCTAAATGACCATTAGCATATTTTTTTTTTAGGAAAGAGCATGCACAAGTATTAGTGTCTTTCCTTTTCAGTACAACAATTATGAATGGATGTATTGTAGATAAGAACTGGAAGAACATGTAAAGCTCTTTCCTTACTCCATGTAGCAGGGTACTTCTGCTTTCATTGCTAGAATGAAATATAACTATACAATCTCAAAGAATTACATAAATCATAGAATTATTGTTTTATGAAATAAAGTTGTTTTTGGAGAAAAGTATCAACTGAAAATATAATTTCTAGTTAATAAACACAAGCTACATTTGCAATTGGTAAATTCATCAAGTAACCCAAAGTCCATTACAAATTTTCAGTTTGAAGTTGTAGAAGCCAAAACAAGATTATGTAATTGACCAGATTCAGAGATTGAAAGGGCAGATGATTAGCTTTTGAATTGGAACTGGACATAATACCAATTTGGAGCTAAATAAAAAAAACTGAGTGTTCTTTTTGTACAAACCTCTCCCTTTTGAAACTAGAATGGTTCAACTAATTTTTGACCTCTTTCAAATTCTCAAGCATGTAATAAGTTTATTCAAACTACTGTCCTGGTCAACTTTAGGGCAATTTTTATTACAATGCCAGTCCCCAGCCACTCAGTTTAATGTGGTCTCTTCAAGTAATAAATGAAATATAATTTCCCAAGAGGTATATGAAAAGCTTTGTACTATGTAAGCTTGATGATTGGGGATGCAATATATAGTTTTGAAAGTAGCTAGTTTTTCTTTGACAAAAGTTTTTTTTTCCAGGGGTGTATATATAAAGATGGGATGGGTAATAAAAAGTAGGGATGTACTTCTATTTATTTGATGCAGTTTATTGTTGAGTTTATTTTTGCCCCTGTTCCCAACAAGTGATACAAACAGTCCCCGATTATACTAAAGCGCCTTTGATTCTTTTCGTAACTCGATCGATATCAACTCTGTAGTACTTTTGTCACTGAATTTCTAACACAATCGCAAATAATTTTGAAAATGAAATGGAACCATGGCAAATTCAGTAGCCTTGTCCATCGCCTATTGTAACATATTAACATAACAACGATGTATTAAGTAATCCAAACATTATTTCTCTAGTATATACAATAGGTTTTTTTTTTAAACTGCCCTGGGCCCTGTTTCATAAAACTTGTTATCAAAAACCAATTTGCGCTCGGCCAATCAAATGCCACCATTTCAGTAGCTTATTAACAGACATACAGCCTTTTCACACACAGCTAAAATTCATCGTATCTAGTGATGATAAGAATCATCATAAAAATTTAGTCATGATTATAGACAAAATTTCCCAGTGTGAACATTGGTTATACGATGTTGGGATAGATACGAAGTCGCGATCTATACGCCCCTAAAAGCAGGCTACAGATACAAAGTTCGTATCTAGAGAGCTTGACATTTTGTGTGTGAAAGGAAATTCGTGTTTAAACATGATTAAACTGGATGGAGCGTGCGCTTTGATTGACGTGACATGACCTTCAATGCGCAATGGCACTACTGCGCATTTTACGAGCAGTAGTTAATCACGAAACGATTAAAGATCGCACCGAAATTTCTGTGTGTGAAAGGCTCGTGATTAGTTTAAACACGTTCGAAACACGTTTAAACTAGTCATGTTCAAAGAATTTTAGCTGTGTGTGTGAAAAGGCTGATAGTCACTTATTATTGATAATAAGTTTCATGAAACAGGTCCCTTTAGTTGATTTCTCGAAAGTCCTTGTAATCATGTTGAGGAAACACTGTGGTATAGTGGTTAAGGCACTTGACTCTCATACAAGAGGTTCTAGATTCAATCCTCACTCAGTGCAATACCTCCTCAGACAATGATGTTTTGCCCAAATTTGACCCTCTCTACCTTCAGGAAGAGCGGTATTAAACCATTGCCTACTAGAGCCAGGTGAACCCTGTATTAAGCCTATTATAATTCGAGAATTAAGTAGTTAACGGGTAGATACTATGAACGTGACGGACAAAGAAAGCGGACAAAATATACAGTTCCTCAGGTAGACAAAGGAACATCCCTTCACTGCTATTATGTAAAAAGTGAATATGCATGTGACACCTGTTCTACACATTTTTACATAATAGCATGTGAAGGGATGTTCCTTTGTCTATCTGAGGAACTGTATATTTTGTCCGCTTTCTTTGTCAGTCATGTTCATAGTGGATACACCGTATTAAGACCCAATTGCTCTTTTTTTTTTCCCTGTTGATCATGCAGACAAAAGATAACAAAAATAATTCTTATTTATACTACCTTTTTTTTGTCGATTCAGCATTACCTTCATTTAGCATTCTGAAAAAAGGATTGATTCTTTCACATGTGACTTGATTACTTTCCTTTTCCCCTCGTAATGGTGTAATTTGTGGTCGGTTTGAAGGTTCCGAGCTTTGATTTGACATGTGGATACAAATTTGGTTTCGCTTGGCATAGTGCATTTGTTTGTTGCTTTTGTTTATAGTTGCATTGGATTGCAATGGATTTGACAATCCTCATATTAAACACTTAAACAGGATATAAAACGATGAAAGGACAGTGTTTGAACCCAATTTTTCTTCTGATGGGAGAGAGTGACATCTCTCAGTGCCTAGGACAGAATGTTAATGAAGTCATACACATACATGGATGCTCTATTCAAATCTTACAATAAAAATGTTAAAATAGGAACTACCGGTAGTCAAATGTTACGATCTGATATTAATGAGTCCATAGGCCTGTAGTTTTCTGGACTTTTAAGGCAATGTATTTATCATGACGTTTTAGGCAGTGTATTGCATTCCAAATTTCTATGCAGTCTATATTGTGTTCCAACACTTCATTCATTCGTGTATTATGACATTTAATGCAGTGTATTGGGTTCAGACTTTTTAAGCATTTTGCGTTTTATTATGTTTCATGCAGACTTTCAAGTGTTCTGACATTATATGCAATCTGTATTGTAAGTAGCATTCTGTCACACATTTTATGCAGTCTAGTTTTGTCTAGTGTGAACAGTACCCCTGCGATGTGAACCTGATCACGTTCTTCATCTGCCATTGTGCACCCTATTACCACTGAGGATAGCAGGGGAATCCGATTTGGGGCTTACACCAACGCCCCGCCAAGACTCCGATTACAAATTGAGAAATAGGTGCGAAGAAAGTGCAATGGAATCGTCAGAAATGAACTTCTATGAAAAAAAAAGGGGGGAAAAAAGAGAGAGAAAAAAAAGGGGAGAGCGTGAAATGTAATTGAGTTGCCAACCGATTTAGAGATTTAGTGGCGTAGGACCGCTAGGGTACAAGGAGTGTTAAAGGTTCAGGGGTGTTTCTATTAAGGTATTTTCAGTTAAGCCAGACCTATTCAGAGCATATTTTTGTATTTGATTCATGTCGTTGATTGCTGGAGGAGTTAAGAAAAGATGGATGTGGAGTAAAAAAAAAATAATTGCAGAGTGCAGATGAGATATAAACTGGAAAGAAAATGAATCCAGAGTAAAGGAGTGTTGAAAGTTAAGGAAACTTTGGGAGATGAACATATTTTGAAGTTACATTTTCCAGTCATGAGATCATTGTAACAAAAACATTCTTCCCTTGTCAAAAAGTTAGTTACTTTTTCATATTTGGTGATTAGAAAATTAGCAGGAGAAATCTTTAACTCAGAGTTATAACATTGCCATCATTTTTGGAAAATTCAGTTTTTTTAAAAATATTGGTAATAAGATTATTTTCTTCACAAAACTTTTTAGCAGGAGAAATGATCTGTTTAACTTCAATGCCATTCTGGCTTCAAACAGACAAATTCACAAAAAAATGGATAATTGGACATGTTGCATGCAGTAAATAGAGTTTTAGCCCTGAAACGGAATATTTCAACCTGTTATCAGTAGGGAATTCTTGAATCATTTTTTAGTATTTACATTTCAAATTTTAGTGGTCATGAGGTCAATCCAGCCACAAAACATGGGGAAAGCGGTCAAAATTGAAATTTGTCAGCTGGCTTCTAGCATTTCACTCAGCATGGCCATCTTTACGTCTAGCTGGGAATATGGTTGAAATATCTTGATGTTTTTGTTAGCAAAGAGAAGGATGCAAAGGATAAACCTTGGTTTACTTTGGTCTAGAAGAACAAGGACAATTACAGCGAGGAAAATATGTGTTAGAAATATGAGACCTATTAACATTGACCTCTTTTGATTCGAATATTTGTAAAGATATTTCATGTAGCGTATTTTATCAACCAAGGCTCTGGTGTAACAACGATAAGCTTTGCCTTCATATACATTGTCAGATTCAGTCGTTAAGATATCATTTCATATAATATAGTTCATCAATGGGGACTTATATAACAGTCAGTAAACACTGTTAACATATACATCTTCAAATTAAAATACTTTACCATGACACCAAACAGGAGCTATTTAGGGGTGGGTGAGTGTATGGATGGGGGTTTGTACCATTCAACCTGTAAACAACCAATGCACTTTTCCACAAAATGTCACAGGGAATCCAGAAGTTCATATTCAAACCAGCCCTATTTGGTACAATTGTATTGACATCTGTTTACTGCTCTTTGACATGAACACGTTTTTGGTGCTGTCACAATGATATTAACATGTATGCCTGACAAGTGCAAAATAGATCACCAATTATTGTCTGTTGGGTGATACTGCACTTTCTGTGTGTAGTTGTGTAATATATGCATTTCCTATTGATTAGAATATGTGGGGAAAATTAACTTGAATGGAGGTATTTTAGGTACGTCAGAGCATCACTGAGTATTCAATACTTATAGTGCCATTGGGAATTGGCTAGAAATTAAAATACAATTAATGCTGCTAGAAAATGCACACAAAACATTTCTGATTCCTTCAAAAGCCTTACATGACTTAAAGCTGTGACAGTTCCATCTTGGCATCGCCTTAATAGGCCATATTTGACATACCGATGCTCAAAAAAAAAAAAGTCAAGCCCCAATCTGGAAACTTAAGCATTTATGAAAGGCTAGCTTGTCCCTCCTTTACAAGTTCAACGATGTTTGACTTACCAATAAACGACAAAAATTCAAGATCCTGCTTAATATGATTATACCGACTCCCCTCCCTGGCTGAAAACTGGGGATATTGGAGGGGAGGCATGCCTGACAGATTTATGTTTGTTTCTGGGGTCAGGGGTCACCAGGCGTACAAATACGAGAGAACAGTCAGCTGGTTGTATCAGCTGCAACCCCCACAACCCTTGGCAGAAGAGCCATGGGAAATTTGACTCTGAAGAGCTCAGCAAAAGGAGAGGATTT
>BEXV01001575.1:36597-56524 GCA_003118195.1 Hemicentrotus pulcherrimus
GGAATGGGCAGGGAGGGGGCAGGGAGGGGGCAGGAAGGGGGCAGGGAGAGGGCAGGGAGGGGGCAGGGAGGGACTTATTCTCTCAGAACACCAGGATCTTGATGCTTCTTTTTGGATTTGTTGTTGGAAAAGAAGACAATTTGTCTTAGACCAGCATCAACACCTTTCAGATTTTAGGAATTCTAAAAGGTTTGAGGCTAAAGTTTTAATGGTGTGATAATATTATCATGACACATGTGACATTTGGCTAGACACTATATTAAATCAATGATCAAATCACAGTTGAACCTCTCTTTAAATATGATCTCCCTATTCCAAAATGCTTAGCCTATTTAGAAATGATGTCTTCATACCCGGCCAAACACCCCACTGTAGGTCTACTATTTTTTCAACATTTTATTGAAAAGCAAAAAGGAAAGCAAAACAACTCCGACATGACAGGCATGTAGACAGTTTATCCCAGGGGGGATGAGGGTAATATAAGACCACTGCAAGGTGCAAGGATTATCCCAAAGGATCAAGTAATCCGACCCATTCTGTCCCCATTGAGTGGCAAGTTCATGTTCTCATTTTGAGGTCCCTTGTCTGGAAGAAAGTGCATGGAATCTGAGGTTTGAGTTTACATTAAAGGGATCCGGTAACTTTGTTTCAGATTCTAAAATAAAATTCTGGATTTAGCTCATGCTGCAATGATAATTATAAAACTCTAGGTCAGTCAGGAAGCCCATGACTTTTACAAGCCCGTCGCCTGTCTGATTATCAAGATATTAATGATTAGAATTACAAATTTTGAAAAACCGTTTGCCAGTTTTCATAACACTACGGTCTATTGGCCAGGGCCCCATTGCATAAAACTTACCATTGATGATAACTTTGCCATCAATGGTAAGTTTTGTGCAACAGGGGCCCAGGACCAAGTCCATATTTATGAGTTTGAGTCCACTAGGCCATCATTTTCTAAAATTAAGATGATTAATACAGGGTGCCTCAGTAAAAGGAGAGATTTTACATTCACCTAAAAGTGGGAAACTGGGCTATTTTTTTTTGCCTGCCTCAATGTTGAATTTAATATGATAGGGAAGAACATGAAGGTGCATTTTTAATGCTCAAGGAACCTGAACAAGTGGATTATAAAGCTTATTTTTCTAGTTATTGGGGTTAACATCTCATTTGTTAGAGTCTCATTCTCAAGAGTATTAACACCACCCTGTTCTCTCTATGGATGTACTAGGGACTTTTCGATTTGCACGTTCACTAGTGAACTGCGACGTATGTGGTCACTTTTGAAGCAGTGCGCATGCGCATCGACGAGCCCATCGTTCGTAGCAGAATTATCGAACGCGTTTGCCCTTGTTTCGCCGTTCGTCGCAAACTGTGACGAGTCATGTTCGTAAGCAAGCTTTTGTAGGCACAAAACATCACATTGAAGTCACAAAATGGACCCAATTGACCTAATTCCAGAACCGGAGAGTGGTGGAAGCGTGAATCCTCTTAAATTAACACATTTTTGTGTCTGTTATTTCCCTTAAATCAAAATTATTGCAGGAAAATTCATGAAATGAACACATTTTAGATATGCTTCACCAATCTGTTGCAGCATAATTTTCGAGATCAGTCCCATGCACCGAATTAGATGTGTTGGATCTTTAGCTTTTGATTGATTTTCGCGCTCACTAAGCAGCATAATTCATAAAATGAACACATTTTATTCATGCATCACTAATCTGTTGCAGCATATTTTTTTAGTATAGTTTCTGCACCGAATTTGGTGTTGAATCTTTAGCTATTCGATCGAGTTTCGCGCTCACTAAGCGAGCGTCGTAGTTGTGTGAAACCGAAAAGGTAACGATCGAACAACAGTCAGCGTGCCTCGTCAACCCTGCTTAAAAAATGACCGCATATGTCGCAGTCCACTAATGAACGAGCAAATCGAAAAGTCCCTACTGTAGAGATTCCCGGTGGTGGTGGTGAACCAACATGTCTGCTGGCATTGCCTTGTCATGCCTGCCAAGACACTGACCCAGTTACTGCATTACAGACATGACCCCGGGGANCCTTGTCATGCCTGCCAAGACACTGACCCAGTTACTGCATTACAGACATGACCCCGGGGAGGTCATTGACCTCAGGTGACCTTGTCGGTCAGGTTGTGAGAAGGAGAGAGAGAGAGAGTGAGCGATTCATTCATGGATGATGCTGAGATTTCATGAAGCCTGTTTTCATCAGCTCGAGATTGCCAAATATCCGGATCACAAATTAACTAGTTAATTTGCGTCTTCATCAGCCTGAAGTTGCAATTACCAGTATATTAGGTTGAGATAATCATCCAAAGATATCTTGGGCTGGTTTGCAAAATATCTCGCTATTTGGCAAAATATTTCGCTATTTGTCCGGTGCGTCTTCACCAGCCAAAAGACTCGCACTATGCGCAAACGCTGCGCAATATATCTCTAGCTAATTTCTTGAGCTCGAGTTTTAAGTCTCGATCTGATCAAGATGTGATTTTAACTTTCGGATTATTTCCCAAATCAGAAATAGCAGGCTATTTGGCAATCTCGAGCTCATGAAACCAGGCTGGTGTGTGCAAATATTATGCATATGCTATTTGAAAAGTTGTTCTTGACTTGAAGCTTGGCTTTACAAAGCAACAAGTGAGATATTCAACATGGACCTGAACAGGCAATTGCGTTCGCGGTCCCCTTTGGGACTTTGAACTTATTCCCATCGCTTCGGTTTAAAAAACACATGTGCTTTTATCCAGTACTTTATGTCTCAGGACTTATCCTCTCTATGACCACGCCCATTTTTATCACCCCATTTCATCGGTATCCTGTGTCAGCATAGAGGCAAATTCCCCCCTCTTTCATACATGTAGTTTTTAGGTCTGTATCATCTTTGAAATCTCTGTAACCGCGATAGTCCTCTCATGACTTTCACACCAATTCGTCCAGCCCTGGTCATGGTCGACCAGAACTCTACCAATGTAGGTAGTTCCATTGCCCCTTTCTATATACACTCTGTAGCCTGCTCCCACACTCATATGAATTCAAGAGAAATCTGTCGATATCCTCATTCTACCATTATCATAATAGCCAACTTAAATTGTCTAGCACCCGTTTGGATCGGTCCTCAGCAACAGGTCAACGAAACTTCATATTTAGGATGATGGTCCTTATGTCCCATTAGGATATAGGATGATGGTCCTTATGTCCCATTAGGATATAGGATGATTGTTCGTATGTCCCATTAGGATATAGGATGATGGTCCTTATGTCCCATTAGGATATAGGATGATGGTTCGTATGTCCCATTAGGATATAGGATGATGGTCCTTATGTCCCATTAGGATATAGGATGATGGTTCGTATGTCCCATTAGGATATAGGATGATGGTCCTTATGTCCCATTAGGATATAGGCAAGATTTTCTTATACCACCAAATGGTCAAATAGCAGGTAAGACCGATAGCACATAAAACCAAGAAGCCTGTTGACCAAAGAGGGAGACATGTAGGAGTGCAGACTGTGGAGGAAACCCATTTGAATGGGCATATATCAAATGTGCTATCAGGTAGATGCCTATAGCCATAGGTGGTGTGTGTATTTAAACTCAGGTAATGAGGGAATTCAGTCAACAGGATAATAAAGCCATCTTCCTATGTCCTTAACCCTCAGCTCCAAGGGAATCGACCAGAGCACCACCACGCCCTGACCCCACCACCCCTGCCCCGCCCACCACCACCACTACCAGGGCTGCACCTCGTACCCCCATCCCCACCAGTCCGGTGCGACCGTCCACACAGTGTTCTGCCAATGAAGCTTACTGCAGGTCCGGTAGGATCAGGTGTGTCCCTCGAGACTTCCTCTGTGATGGGCAGAACGACTGTGAGGACGGTTCAGACGAGTATGGATGCCGTGAGTATTAAGAAAAAAACCTCTCACATTCTGTTTTTTCATGTTGTGTCATAAGTTCAGATGTAAAGGACAACAGTGTTAAACAAATATTTCTTACTCAACAAAAGGACAACAGGGCTTCTGGTAAGATCAGAAGGGGGGGGGGGAGGCTGTTTCACAAAGATCCAAAGTCGAACTTAACTCTAAGTTTGACTGAACAATTATGGAAAGCCGTTAGCATCTTTGAAAAATATTTTGTACAAGTCATTTTAAAAGGCATAAAATGTTGATTCAAATCATTCATATTTTCTATTATCAAGGAGATTTCCTGTTCTTGATGTGGAATTTATGAAAAGTCTAAAATACTTGAATTTTTGCTTTTGAATAAATTGTATTAAAAGGCTACAAATGGCTCTCCATAATTTTTAAATCCAGCTTAGAGTTAAGTTCGACTTCGGATTTTTGTGAAACACCCCCAGGTGACTGAAGATGGGTCGGATGAATATGGATGCCACAAGTCAATTACAAAAATCTTCTTGTACTGCATTGTGTCTTGCAGGAGTTATGAGAAGTTAAGAATCCGCAGGGGATAGTTTCGTTGCCTACAGTAATCTTACTGCTTACCTGATATTATTTTGTGTGCCATTGACTTTGTGTGAAATTTCTCAAGGATGATCTTGAACATGAATTTAACAATAATTGGAGTTAAATTAAACACAATGTATCATTTATAAACATTGCAATCTGTATTAAGATGAACTTCCTCAAGAAATTAGCATAAATTTCATCTTCATTTTAGCATTCTTTTTGGTTTGCCTCCACTTTTGGCCTTCTTTTTGTAATCATTTGCTCTCTTCTTTTACCTATGTTCCATTTCTTTCATCTTTTATCTTATTATCATCTGGCCTTTTTGTTGAATACGGTATTATGCATGAATTTTACCCTCATCGATGGGTAGCAGTTTCCATGCACATTTTACAAGCCAAAGGAATATACAACCTAGTCCTTGTTCCCTTTTCACCCTGATGCACAGAGCAACGCAAGTGTGAGCCCAATGAGTTCCAGTGTGCTAATCTACTCTGTGCTCAGAAGATCTGGCGATGTGATGGCGATGACGACTGTGGGGATGGATCTGATGAGCGAGATTGTCGTAAGTATCTAGATATCAGCGTAGTTGTATGATCCCTTAAAGCCCCCAAACTTTTTCGTGTAGGAAATTTGACAAGTTTTGAGAAGTTTGGTGTGTCAACAGAATGGCATTACATCACTTAATCTATGCAATTTACTAATGTTTAGTGCCGCTAAGAAGTGCTGTCTTTGATAGTTTGAAAGTGTCACGTTATTAAAGGTTAAGACTTTAAAGTAATCACCTTTTGTAGGATACTTCAGTATCAATTGTAAAATGAAATACCAGTAGTACAAAAAAAAAACACTGCAATAAAATAGATGCCTGGTATATTTTTATTGATGCGTTGCCTCTCTGTACTTGTCAATTTAAGAGCCCCCCCCCCCCTCCAAGAAAACAAAATTACAGAGAAATACAAGTGCACTGTAGAGTATGATGGCACCAAGTTAATATGATCTGAATGGTATATACTATGTGCGTGCCGTTCACGACAAGATCCACTTGAGCACACTTTCTGCAGGGCTACTTATGCACATGATTTATGGCTCGTTTCTTGGTCATGTTATTCTAAATTCTGAAGAGGATGTACATGGTACCAGAGACTTGTGTGTCATAAAACTGAAGATTGGAATTAGATCGGTTGATCAAACGGGCCCTTATGATAGGTTTGCAGGAGAAATATTGCTTGTTTGTGTCTATTACCCACAGGGATGCATGTAAGCAATCCTCGGGCTTCAGATCACATATATAAATATCAAAATGTAACCCATTGCTTTCTGGAAACCGGGTTCCTCCTTTGTAAAGCAAATAGGAACGAGCCAGCTCGGTATTCCAAGGGGTAAAGAAAACATTTATAAAGTGGCTTTGAAGGTCACGATCATGGTCATGATATGATGTTAAAGAACCCATGAAATTGATTAACTGTTATTAGCAAGGAGTTTCTTTTTATCTCCCATACACATCAACTGGAGAATAAGTCCCATAACTTCCGTTCAATCGGAAGAGAGATTGTCAAAGCTGTATTCTCTACCAGGTTTTAGCAGGTGTCAGAAACTGTCAAAAGCACAGACGGGTCCCCTTTGGAGGCGTGTGAATCGTTTGAGTCTGACTTTTGTACCTCCGATTGTTAACACGTTTTTGACACGCCACTGATCTTAACACTTAATTAGCCGCATTCTGCCTGGCTCTTTGTGGAAGGTAGTCAGAGCATTCCAGCTGGTCTTTGAGTACGTCTGCAAAGAAATTTAACTACATGTAGCTTCAAACGCTTGCCTGACCTTGATTTGACCTGAGAGAATTATCACAATTGGGGCCAGGCTCCCATGCCTGATTTACTATCTACCACTTATGGTGGTGATATGTACATGTATGTCAAACGATTTAAAACGACTTTGCATAATAGGTCACATTATCAATTAAATTGCGATGCCCCTGTCGTGCTCAGAAACTGTACATTATGCAAAGAATATCTTACTTTGTACCTCTCTCATACAATTTGGTGGGGAATCTTGTACATGAATGTGCAAACATACCTTTTATTTCTTGGGGTGAAGTATCCTTTAAACAGGAGACAGTATTTATGTAATGCATCAAATCCTTTCACTTCAAAAAAAAAATGAAGTCAAGTATGATTGATTTCCCACTTTTTCAGCCACTGCTGCTCCGGGTTCTCCGTGCCGTCACAGTGAGTTCCAGTGTCTGTCTGTCGATGAGTGTGTACCTCGTGGGTTCCAGTGCGATGGAGAAACAGACTGTGTAGATCGTTCTGATGAAATTGGCTGTGGTAAGTCCATTTGACTTTTGCATAGGTATATTACATGTGTGTAGGTACATGACTGATGTACTTTTCTTGTACTTGTAATTTTTGTTTATTTTTTTGTTACATTTCTTGTGATTTATTACTTTCTTGTACTTTATTTTTTGTTACTTTGTTACTAAAAAATTGTACTGTTATTCTATATTTATAACAATGTCTTCTAATTTTCTTATACATTTTCTTTCTTGTACTTTTCCTGTTCTTTTCTTGTACTTAAAATGTTGCTTGCAGCTTTAATGAAGGTGATATTAAATGGCATACTTCTTATCTCTGTGCAGTGTAAAGAGCTGAAAACCATGAAACCAAATTGAATAGATTGTCTGATAACAGATCACCAAAGCAAGAGCTTATAATAATAATAGTTATAAAAACGGCGCTCATGTTACAAACGGATCAGAAACTTAAACTCTCTCAATAATGTTCTTCTTCCGTCCTCCTATCCAGCTGAACCGACGGTGATCAGGACACCAGTGGAGATTATCCAGGTGCAGATAGGAGAGAGGGTAGAGATCATCTGTGAAGCCCAGGGTATCCCTACACCCATCATCTCATGGAGGCTCAACTGGGGTCCAGTCCCTGATAGGGTAAGTTGTGGAGAACAAGATCCTTTGCTATTCTTCTTTCCCTTTTCTCCTCTCCCTCTTTCTCTTTTTCCTCTTCCTCCTCCTCTTCTTCCTCTTCCTCCTTTCCCTCTATTTCCTCGCCTTCTTCCTTCTCTTCTTCCTCCTTCTCTTCCTCCTCTCCTTCCTCCTCCTCTACTTGCTCCTCTTCTTCCTCCCATTTCTCCTCTTCTTCCTCATCTTTCTCTGTTTCTTCCATTTCCTTTTTCTTCTCCTCCTCCTCTTTGTCCTCCCCCTCTTATTTGTCATTTTATTCCTCCTCTTCCTCCTCTTCATCTTTCACTTCCTTTTTCTTTTCCTCCTCTTTGTCCTCCTCTTCCTTCCCCTCTTCTGCTTCCTCTTCCTCTACCTCTCATCCCCCTCCTTCTCTTTCCCATCCACCTCCTCTCCTTTTTTCTTCACCTTCCATCTCCACTTTCCTTATTCGTCCACCCCCCCTTCAACTTCACCATTCCTCCTTGTAGTTTTTGGTTCTCCTACCTGTGACCCTCATTTCCCCCCTCATCCCCTTCCTCTTCCTCTCTGTGTTCGCCCAAACAAACCTATCCTAATTCTCATCGTTTTTCATTTTGCCCTGCCCCCTCGCTCAGGCTATCATCACCAACCAGAATGGGTATGGCACCCTGGTCCTGGAGAATGTCCGGGAGTCTGACCAAGGAGCGTACACCTGTGAGGCCATGAACAACCAGGGATACATCCTGGCCCAACCAGATGCTATTCTCACTGTCATCTGTAAGTCACTTCTTTCACTAAAGCATATCTGAAGGGAAATTAAAAAAAAATAAAAAAAAAAAATAAAAAAAAAATAGAAAAAAAAAATAAAGAAAAACAATTAAAAACATAAAAATAAAAAATTACCAAAAAAAAAAATTTAAAAAAATACAAAAAAAAAAAAAAAAAAATACTTGATAATAGAAAATGTGAATGACTTGAATAAAAATGTTATGCCTTTTGAAATAACTTTTACGAAATATTTCAATGATGCTAACGGCTTTCCATAATAATAAAGTCCAACTTAGAGGTAAGTTCAACTTAGGATCTTTGTGAAACATCCCCCTGTACCTGAACCAGGTGGTTACTGTGCTCATTAACTTTCCCTCATTCCTGTCAAAAGCCTAGAGATAATTCAGTAATCATTTAATAAGCCAAGTGAAATAACAGAATGTATTAGTCAACAGGTTTTTAGAAACATTCTCTGTCAATGTTTTATTGGCCATCATTTACATGGATGCTTCCATCTGTAGGTAATGGAAGATTTGACTTAGATGGGAATTTTATTAAAAAACGAATCAGTAATGATCCCTAGAACAATTTGTGATTTTTTTTTTTTATTTCTCATCTCGGAACTGGATAATGTGTTTTAAGATGGTTGTGTATTATTTTAATGCTCTTTGATTTAGACTGCACATAAACATATTAAGGAATAGTATTAAATATAAAGACTGCTTAATATTTTCACACTATTAAAAGCATCAGCCCAGTTTTATTGCTTTCCTTATCAATATTATTATTGTCAGAACCTTTTCCTCCTTTAATTTTTTTTTGTGGTTTTGTCAGCTGGACCGAGCATTTGCACCGGCAGCTATTTCAATGATGATGCCAGGAGTGTTGCTGAGTGCATAGCCTGCTACTGTTTTGGTGCTTCTGCAACCTGTTACAGCAGTACCTATAACAGATTTGAAGTGAGTCAAATACTGTAGTCCCATGTATGTTGCCTTGTGGTAGGAACTACAGGAATCATATAAGCAGGGGATAACATCGTTGGTTTGGCTGTCTTTTGGTATGGAAACTTATCATCAAGTTTCTGAAATTTTGTGTTATAGTATTAGTATTCAACTTACATTAGTACTCTTACTAGTGATTTAAGGATGATTATCACAAAATGTGTCATCAGTATTGTAGGACTATACACTATCAGGAGTCTTATGAACATAGACCTGATTTTATTTTTTACCTCAGGACCCCCACAATTTCAAAATTTAAAAAGATAGCTCATGCATTTAGACTCTACATATGTAGTTCTTGGCTTCTTTTAAAAGATTTAAGTGTAAAATCATGAATAAAGCACTCATTTCTGATAATTTGACATAAAAAAATGTGTATGGCTAAATGTTTACACATTCATTTTGAACAGACATGAAAGGTGACACCCGTGTACGACATTTGCTGATGTTTAGCAATCTCATAGGTGGACAACCATTGAGCCCGATTCCATTTCAAGCTAAGGCAGAAGGAACCTATGAGATGCCAGTCTGTCAAAGATTTTTTATGGAAATATAAAAACAAATCATTTCGACTGTAAGGTAGTCTCAATTCTCCAGTTGTGTATTCAAACTTGTTACTTTTGTCTCCTACAGACTGCTTTATACTTTGGCGAGGTTGGGAACTTAGAGGGCGTGCGTCTAGCTGACCTTTCGTCCCCCAGTGCATCTCTGGGCATCTTAGAGGATGATTACATTGAAGTCAACCCAACTGAAAGGGAGGTGGTTGTGCGTGACTACAACCGACGGCTGCCTACATCCACCTATTATTGGGTGCTACCAGAAGACTTCACTGGAAATCTGGTGAGATTGTGATGATGATGATGATGGTGATGATGATGATGATGATGATGATGATGATGATGATGATGATGATGATGATGATGATGATGATGAAAGTGAGGCGGTTAGTGATGAAGATGGCAATGGTGATAGCGATGGCGATGTCCATAACGATGACGGTGATGGTTATTTTGATGGTGATGATTGTGAATGTAATGGCTATGATCGTAAGGATGACAGTGGTGACGATAATCTGAATGATGATGATGTTGATGATGATGACAATGATTTTGGTGATTGTTGTGATGATAATGATGGCTATGTGGTAACAAATTGTTTATAATTTCTGTTTCATAATTGATTCGATATCATTATTCTTTATTTATCAACCAATAACTCATTTAAATGCATTTGTAATCAAACTTCCAACACTTGGTCTTTGCTTTCTTACAGTTAACAAGCTATGGAGGCAACCTTCGTTACCAAGTCAACTTTATCCACATAGCTTCCACTGCTCAAGTAGCTGATGTATACATCAAGGCAAGTTTAAAACATTATAAAAAATTTTTCTTTGAATTTGAAAAGAAAATCATTTGCTTACGGGAAATGTGTGGCTACCGTATTAAGCCTATGGGAACGAATTAATTCAGTCTTTTAGTAGTGAATGGGTTAGAATCTCACAAGAAATAAGGAGGAGTGGACCGAGACTACAGTACGTCATGAGGTTAGGATGGAAAAAAAAGCCTTTGCTTCAGAGAACAATGAACTTCTAGTATAGTTGCTTAGGAAGAAGTAGTCCAGGAGGGTGTTTCGCAAAGACACTAAGTAGAACTTAACTCCAAGTTTGACTTAAATATTATGGAGAGCCATTTGTAGCCTTACAATAAATATATTCAAATGCAAAAAGTATTTTAGACTTTTCATAAATTCCACATCAAGAACATGAGATCTCCTTGATAACAGAAAATATGAATGATTTGAATCAAAATGTTACGCCTTTAAAAAAACTTTTACAAAATATTTTCAAAGATGCTAATGGCGTTCCATAATTGTTTAGTCCAACTTAGAGTAAGTTCAACTAAGAATAAGCATCAGGCATTTTTCAATTGGGTCTCTTTCATGATGCATTTTCGTTTTTTTAAAACCTGAAACGGTCTTAATAAATAGATCCTTTTTGATAATCACATTGAAATGACATTTTTTAACTATTCTCTCTGTACAGGGCAATGGAAAGACTCTTTCCTACCAAATCTCAGATGAGCCTGCATCAGGTATCCCAACACAGCGACAGGTGCCACTGACAGAGGTAAGCAGTCATCTCTCTCTCTCTCTTGCCAATCAGACAACTGTAGTAGTGATAGTTGTGATGGTACTTTGTAGTACAGGTGTAACTGTGGTGGAGTGGTGAAGTTGTGGTGCTAATAGCAGTAGTGGTAGTAGAGGGTAGTGACAGTAGTAGTAGTAGTAGTAGTAGTAGTAGTGGTAGTGGTGGTAGTAGCAGTGATTGTGGTATTGAATGCGGCAGTTATCATAGCAATATAAGCGGTAATTGCAGTATTGTTGGTTATGACAGTGGTTGTATTATTGGTTGTTATGAATATATTAGTAATAGTAGTGGTAATAATAGTGCCTATGGTGGTAATAGTAGGTTAATGGGCAAATTTAGTAGTAGGGATAATTCCATGTGTCTGTCAGCAAGCAATTTAAAAACAAGGTTCCATGGTAATCGCACATACATGTACATTGTAAAAATAAGGTAAAACTCCATGTTCCTCTAATACCTGTTTCATGCACCAATCAATTCGTCACACAAACACTCTTACAGTTTAGAATTGTTGTTATTGTTGTTGAATTGAAACATGAACTTAAAGGGAATAGGTAACATTGTACAGATGAGAGAAAATGGTTCTAAGGTAGTGACTTCAATGCTAGATGTACTATTAAAGATAATCTGAAAGTTTGAGAGAAAAACAGACCATTATTAATGATAAAAATTAGTAAAAACTGATATGATCGATTCCTTAATTCTCCAAACTATATTATTATAATTTGATTTAATTTAAGGTAAATTTAAATCGTTACAAAGCTATAAATGTGCTCTACATGCCATTACAAACATTTATGCGTTGAAAGATTTTTAAAAGCCTGTTATATGTCCTATTTTCATGGAAAAACGGTTCGAAAAATTCAAAAATGGTTGGGAGAATGTACTGTTAAAGGGTGTTGCACAGTGACTTTTTAAAGAAAACCATAAATATTTTTGTGGTTTGAGAATTTGTTCATGATTTTTTTTGTATGTTGGAGGGTTAGTATAGTAGAAGGAATATAATAAGTAACATTTCATGCAGAAATTTTCACAGTTTTTCCCCTTCAACCTTCAACAATGTTACTGGTTCACTGTCTTCGTATATATTTAGGCTGGTTGGAAGAATGTGGTGACGGTTGGTGGCGGCGGAAGGGGAGATGTTGGTTCAGAGCTTCTCATTGATGCCACAAGGGAGGATATCATGCTGGCATTACAGAACGTTGAATCCATCCTCATCAAGGCTACGTAATCCTACAACCAGTACCAAACCAGGTGAGGAGTCCCCTGGATAGGACGTTAAAGACCGAGTCAACTCCTAAAATAATATGCTTGTGATAGATACAGAAAAACAAGAGAAACAGAGGAAATCAAATTTCAGTAAAGTCGGATAACTAATGAGAAATTTATGAATTTTTGAAAAAGCATGAAAGGTATGGAACAATGGCAATCATTACACTAATTGTCAATTTGATTATCAGTTGTTGACGTCATGTCCTCACTGATTATTGATTGCTTTATATATTTTTCTGCTTCTTTTGAAAGTAAGTTATTTTTGGAGTGGACTTGCAGTTTAAGACATAGGTCCCCCTAGTTGGTTTCCGTAATAATATAAATGCACTTGCTTTTCAAGCATTCCATCCGATCACAACTGTATTCTCTTATTCCCATGGACCTGTGACACAGAAGCCACCAGGCTCCTAAGGCTATTGTTTAAAGGAATCCGGTAACTTTGTCTCAGATTCTGAAACAAAATTCTTGATTTAGCTCATGATGCAATGATAATCGTAAACCTTTAGGTCAGTCAGGAACCCCATGACTTTTACAAGCCGATCGCCTGTCTAATTATCAAGATATTTATGATTCGAAATACTAATTTTGAAAACCGTTCGCCTGACGGTTTTCATAACACAACAGTCTATTGGGGAAAACGAGTATGGTAAAACCGGTCACTCAAAGATTTTACTTTTTTGAGGCACTTCTTGATCATTTTGAAGGGCAATTTTTTTAGGGCTTCAATATTACACCATATCACATACACTGATAACACGTAGGGCCGTGTATCTCTGTTTTAACATTGTTAAACGATCCCTTTAACATGTTGACTACTTAATTCATCTCTTTTCCCATAGGCTTAATACATAAACCACTCAGTTCCAGGAGGCAATAGGTTAAAGTAGAAATTAACCGCCTGTATAATATATATATATATATATATATATATATATATGTACTTTCAGACTGGGATTAAGAATCAGTTAACACGTCCAAGGGCCCCTTTGAAGAGCAATAGTTGTTCTTCTACCGGCTACCCTGTATGAAGAAGATTGAAATGAATAAGAAGATGATACAGTTAGATATCATGAATTGCTATACAAACCTGGGACAGCCTTGTGCTGCATATTCTTTAAGAAATGTACATTTTGTAGTTCTCTATTCAACCTAAGAAAACTACTGTATAACACTATTCTGAAAGATTTCTATGTCGTGGTATATGATATATATTTTGCATATAAAGTTATTTTGATGCTTTGTATGTTGGTAAAATGTGAGCAAAACAAATTTGTAAAATTGGACAATGAATTGAAATTGAAATGAAAGTAGTACATATTTTAAATGAACATTTCTGACTCGACTTTATGATTTGTTCCCTTTGAAATTAGTATGATTTTTATGTCATTGCCCAAAGTGAGCACATTTCTTTCCCCTGGGTTGTGGATGTCAAAGTATCAACATATCTTTGAACGAATTTCCAACTATTTGTTTCCTCGATCTAGCTTGGCTGATGTAGTCCTTGATACAGCAGTACCGGAGGATACAGGCAGAGGCAGGGCAGTAGAGGTGGAGGAATGCAGGTGTCCCATCGGGTACGAGGGATTGTCTTGTGAGGTAAGAGATTCTCTTTTTGTGTCGGGATTTGGTTTTTAGTCTGGACAAATTTCCTTTTATTGTACTCTAGATTTATAGTCCTCTAGAGGCATATTGCAATGAAAGTACTTGAGGTTCTTCAATGAGTTTTGCCCATGGAGAAATATATTTTCAGTTTGACAACTATTCAGTATTTTGTTATAAGTTTTTGGAAACTCTTTAAATTATTAAAATAAAATTTGACTGAAAACAAGGCAGTTCTTCTTGTTCTGGTAATTTTCAAAAGGACTGTGCAGCTTTTCAACTTAAATGGTTTGTGGATTCACCCAATATATTGTAGTAGTAGTAGACTCTCATGTGCTCTAGTGTTTAAAATAGGTTTTTTCAATGATTAACTGAGTATCAATTTATCAATGACTACCAACTTTCCACATACTAAAACCAGTATAACTTGCTTTAGCCACCAACTTTATTGTAAAACCACTTGTCTATAATGACTGCATTTTTTGTTTATTTCCTCTGGGAAAATATTCCCATTGAAAAATGTGTTAAATGAACCTGTACATAAGGAGCACCTACTCGTAAAGGCCACTTTTCTTGTCTACCTTGAGTGATCTTTAAATACAGGTGTCACTGAATCGTTTCACTGACATATTTCATGTTTGTTCTACTCTTCAGAGATGTTCATCGGGTTACTACAGAGCACCTGGTCCAGATGCTTCAAGTCTAGGAACATGCCAGCCTTGTCAGTGCAGTGGACTATCAAACAGTTGTGACCAGGTCACAGGCCAGTGCCTGGTAAGTCTCTCCAACCCGATCTAAGGTTGAGGAAGTGTTTGAGTCTTCTTAATCATTGGTTAACTGAGAATCACACTCGTGGTTAAACTGAAAGGAACAGGTTGTAGCAGTGAAATTTGAAGTTCTGGGCCCATAAAACCTCCTACTGTTGATAAATTTGATATCAATATTAACTACCATGGCAACATCACTCAACATCCAATCAAGTCAACGTTTCCATGGAATTTACTTTTAATGGCAAAGCTATTATCAATGCTAAGTTCTATGGAATGATGCCCTGTATTTTCTCTGTCATCCCCATTGAGATTTTGCATAAAATTGATAGAGGAATGGCTCATGATGATTGGTATGTACCTCTACTTCTACTACACTTTATAGGACAATTTTGTTGTTTGCATTTGCACAAAGTGAAGTAATCATTTACATTTTATTTCTTTTTCCTCTTGGCATTTAAAAAAGTGATTTTCCAATTACACTTTGATATCGAATACGACCGATTCACACCAACAAATTGCTAGTGTCCTGTACTGACAACAATGTTTATCTCTCTGTCATGTATTCCTCTAGTGTACAGGCAACACAGAGGGACCAAACTGTGAGCGTTGTGCTGAGGGTTTCTTTGGAGATCCACCCAATGGTGTACCTTGTCTCACCTGCCCCTGCCCACTCACATTCGGACCAAACCAGTAAGTAGAAGTATACAACGAAACCTGTACATCCAGACCGTGCAAAGGAAACAAGAAATGTTATCTTAATACTAATAGGCCTGTGGTCATTATGTAATTTCGTTATGTACAGGATTCAATCAGATGCATTTCTCTAGGCTAAAATAAAAAGTGATCCTTGTAGACAAGTCCTCGCTAAAGCAGGCTGACTGTAGGGTATATCTATGATTGATGTTCTTTTTTTTGCCTATGAGTCTCAGATTGAGGGATTTCGTGCAGGTTTAACAAACATGAACACATCATTGTGTGTTGGGGAGAAGTTTTGTCAAGTTTCTATGCTGTTCTGTTTTGATTGCGTGAGTAATAAACCATTGGTGAGAATACGGATAATATACGGCCATGAATATGGTTTGTACATGTAGATGAATTCAAGGACTATTCTAAACTGTAGAGTTTGTTAGTTTGAAAATGTTCATCCATTTCTCCTTTCTCTCAAACACATACATGTAGTGATTGATAAAGCTGATATCTTTGTCATCAATCAGTATTGCAAGGAACATTTTTACTAGCATATACATATCATTGTTGATTTTGCAGGTGTATTCTCCTGCAAAGTTTGTATATCTGCTAGTTTTATGTCTGCTATCATTGTTGATGATTTTTGTCTATGATCTTGACTCGCCTAGGTTTTCACCAACATGTATCCTGGACACCGACGGAAGGGTTACCTGTGATGCCTGTCCACAAGGATATGCAGGAAGACAATGTGAAACGTAAGTAAAAGGAGAGATAGAAAGATAGACAGATACACTGGAAATGGAGCGATAACTAAGTAGAGAATAACGATGGAGTACATTGAGTTTGTATTTAGAAGACCATGGAATCAGAGTGATGAAAGGATAGAAAAATTGAGTGGAAAATGAAGTGATAGTCATGTGGATAATGGAAATTAATATCCTATAATGTTTAATTATTATAGTGGGTCACACCATATCTGAAAAATATTGATTCATAACATATGCTTAAAATGTGAAGCTTAACTGCAGTTGGGGTATTTGGTGCTTATACGACATTGTGCCATGTAAAGCCTTTAGTAAGCCTACAAGTTTTGAATGTTAAATTGCAAAATAAAAATTCCATGTGAAATGTATTGCACCAATTTTTTAAAGATGATCTGTAGGAGGAGAAAAGAATATATTTTTGTTTCATTTTAGTCTGTTCCCTTTCAAAAATCAGATTCCTATTTGTTAATTCATTTTCCCTCACTGCTCCAGATGTTCTGCTAACTACATGGGCAATCCAACTGTGGAAGGAGATTCCTGTGTCCCTGATAGCTTAGGTGACTGCAATGTTGATGGTAGCCTAGCATGGACAGGATCGAATTGTCTCTGCAAAGTAAGATGTAGTTGTTATTCTCTATTTTTGCCCTTCTACTTCTCCCCTCTCGGTCTCTGTCTTAATTCCCCCTTTTTATTTTGTGTTTTCAGGCTCTGTATTGATTCATATTTCATTTAATTTCAACCTCAAAATTTTCTTTAGTTCTTCCTTAACCCTCTTTGGCTATCTATTTTCTTCTACACTCTTTTCTCTCTTCCCATCTCTCTCTGTTTTGTCTCTCATATACACCATCTCCCTTTTTCTATCTTCCTCTTCTCTCTTTCTACCTCTTTCTCTAATCTTGTGCATCTTTTACATTTCGCCAATGGGGGGTGTTTGGCTGCTAGTGTAGCCATCATCTTGTCTTAGCTTTATCCATACTCGTTTTGCTCTTTGATAGACAGGAGTGAATCCCATTGTCTGTTTTCATCTCTCAAAGTTTATCTTATTTTAACCTATTTTGAATCATTGTTTCTCTTTGTGGTGTCAATTTTATATCTTGCCTTTTATTCTTTGTTTACCCTCCGACTCTCTGGGCATGAAGTAAAGTTTGTATAGATATGAAAATATGAAAATTTTCAGCAGTATGTTTGTATTGATGTAATAATTTCATTTAGAGAAACAGCATACACAAGAAATAGCAATTAATGTTTTCTTGATGCTTTGTTTTCTCTAGGATAATACAGATGGTGTTTTATGTGACCAGTGCAGACCAGGAACGTTCAATCTGGCCCCAGATCACCAGTATGGCTGCATAAGATGCTTCTGTATGGGAATAACCACAGACTGTGACAGCACCGTACAGTATAGATCACAGGTACGTCTGATCCTAATGATGATAGTGAGGATGATGGTGAAGGCCATTGTAGTGCAGTGGTGATGGTGATTGTGAGGGTGTGGCTAAAGGTGAGGATGTAGGTGACCAGGGTTGACCAGGGACCCTTTTCACAAAGCCCCTTTTCTATGACATACAGTGTATGACAAAATCAGTGACATATCTGCTGATAACCAATCAGAAGCAGGGAGTCCAGGAGCTTATAGCAAAAACTTTTATTTGTCACCCATGGGAAGTTTTGTGAAACAGGGCCCAGGAACGTTCAATCTGGATCCAGACCACCAGTATGGCTGCATCAGATGCTTCTATTTGGGAATAACGTCTTACTGTGACAGCACTGTTCAGTACAGACCATTGGCATTTATGGTGGGAATAGTGGGGGTGGTATTGACATGGGATTTCGGCTGTGGAAATGATGGTGGTGGCAGTGATGTAGTGATGACTGTTCGGTTGTCAGTAAGGATTGGGCAGAGGGCATGTGCGTAGGTGTTGGTCGGATGAGCATTTTTGGTGTGGGTAATAATGAGGGTGAGTATAATGTTGCTGTAGTGAGAGTATATGGTTAAGGTGTTAGATTCAGGTTACAGGGCATAACGATGAGGCGTTGATCAAGGATGAGGGTGTGGGTGAGAAGGGGGTGTGGGTGAGAAAAATGGTGTGGTTGAAAATGATGGTGTGGGCGAGAATGCTGCAGTGGGTGAGAGTATATTGTTAACGTGCTGTGGATTAGGTTACAGGGCATAAAGATGAGGCGTTGATCAGGGATGAGGGTGTGGGTGAGAGTGGGATGTGGGTGATGATGGTGAGGTTGAGAATGATGCTGTGGGTGAGAGTATATAGTTAATGTGCTGAGGATTAGGTTACAGGACATGAAGATGAGGCGTTGATCAAGCATGAGGGTGTGGGTGAGAGTGGGGGTGTGGGTGAGTGTGATGCTGTGGGTGAGAGGATATAGTTAACTTGCTGTGGATTAGGTTACAGGACATGAAGATGAAGAGTTGATCAAGCATGAGGTTGTGGGTGAGGGTGTGGGTGTGAGTGAGAATGATGATATGGGCGAGAGTATATTAAGTTAAGGTGTTCAGAATTAGGTTACAGGACAATGAAGATGAGGAATTGATCCAGGATGAGGGTGTGGGTGAGTGTTTGGTCAGAATGAAGGTCAGGGTCAGTGTAAGGGTGAGGGTTGGGTTATGGTAAAATGTGAGGATAAGAATTTGGCTCTGGATTATGATGATAGGGGGGATGACAATGAAGAGTATGATAATGATTAAATCCTCAACGCATCTTTTAAGTCTCAAATTCAGATCCATTGAAGTAGATCATTGACTATAAGATCAATGAAAAAACTGGGAGTAACTAACAATTATGATATCCTTATCTATAAGGAATAAGGATAAGTAATAAATTGTTGAAACCAAATCCTTTTGAATGTTTTCCAAATCATTTCTATTCTTTCCATGTGCCAACAACATTAGGTCAATGCAGAGTTCTCTCGTGATGGTCAAGGGCTCACCCTCAACAACCGAGACTTCACAGAAAATGTCACCTCACAGGATCTGACGGTTAACTACAGACAGAGAGAGCTTGTCTATGGGGGCTTCAACAACCTCCCAGCTGATGTCTACTTCTGGGTTCTCCCCTTCCGCTTCTTAGGCGACAAGGTAAGACTTTGAATAATGAGAGAGAAAGAGAGAGAGAGAGAAAGAGAGAAAGGTAGATATTCATATATCTGATAGAGAGAGAGAGATAGAGAGAGAGAGAAAGGTAGATATTCATATATCCAATAGAGAGACAGAAAATATGAATGGAGTGTTCATATATTAGACAGAAAAAGAGAGACTGAGAGACAGACATACAAAAAAAAAGGAATGAGAGAGAGAGAGATGGGGGTATTCATATATCTGAGAGAGAGAGAGAGAGAGAGAGAGAGAGAGAGATAGTAGAGAGAGATATAGGAGGGAAGATATTCATATATTAGACTGAGAGAGAGAGAGAGCGAACGAGAGAGAGAAAGTAGAGAGAAATATAGAAGGGAAGATATTCATATAGTAGACACAAAGAGAGAGAGAGAGAGAGAGAG